>BJFM01006291.1:184458-195200 GCA_016586285.1 Arothron firmamentum
GGAGCCATTACAGCAGCAGAAGGGACAAAATAGGGAGTCAGGCATCAAGAGGAGGGAGGCAAGTATGCAGCACACTGAGTATGTGTTGTTTTTAGCAGTGAGGTAGGAGGAGAGGAGAAACAGGGGAAGGAGGAGGAAGGGGTGCTTCCTCTTCACTCTGGGCTGAGCTGCTGATGCATCCCAGCAGCTCTGGTCCGTAGCAACAGGAAAACCTCGGTATAAAAAGCGGCAACGCAGGGGGAACCCTCCTAAGAGTCTCACAGCCGCAGCATGACCAGGACAGAGAGCCTGAGAGTGTGGACTTAGCAAAACAATGCCCAGCCTAACCGTGGAACCACCCAACACACAGCACTTCATCATGGACCGAGATGACCGCAGGAGGAACAAGAACATGTGAGTGAAGCTTTGACTTTTGCCTCGAAGCTGAGAGGGGAGATCTGGACGCCCGGATCTGCTGAAATGTTTCCCGTTAATCATTTACTGCTCAGCTTTGCAGCCGTTTCTCATGACCGACCTGCCAAACACGCTTTGACTGATTCACTTGAAGCTCATTTTAATCTGACAGTGACACATTAATGCATTTCTTATCTCTTCTACACAGTGGAAAGAACTTTATGTGCCGACTCCAGTGCATGTTCTCACACTCATCAAGCTCTGAGAGGTAGGAAGACTTATGGCATGTTTTTGCATACATTTTGGTTCTAAAATAGCCAGCCCCGCCGGTATCATTTCCATCTATGGCATCATGAAAGGATTTTAATAAACTGGAGACTCCATGTTTGCCTTGGCACAGCACAGGCGTGCCAGCATACGATCCCATGGCCCTGGCGTTTTCTTATGGGTTTGATAAGCCCATCTGCTAGGCCTTTTTTCTTTCTTTTTTTTTTTTTTTTGATTACAGTACTTCAGATTCCCGAATTTGATTCTGTTTGAGTAATAATAATCTTGCGTTTTCTCCCAGCAGGCTAAGTTTAGAAGATACCCAACAATGGTCACAGTCACTGGAAAGGCTTCTTGAGTCTAAATGTAGGTTGTTTCTCTCCCCCAAAGGGTGAAAATACTGCAAGAACAGCAGCTCGTGTTTGTGAGAACTTTAATTTAGGCAGCTGGAGTGTCAGAGAATGAGAAGGAAGGGGGGAAAGTTCACATAGTTGATGCTTGGTTTGCCGTTTCCCACAGATGGACTGGCTACGTTTCGCAACTTTCTCAAATGTGAGTATAGTGATGAGAATATTGAGTTCTGGCTCACCTGTGAGGATTACAAGAAGATCAAGTCTTCATTCAGAATGTCCTCAAGAGCCAAGAAGATTTATGAGCAATTCATCAAAGTAGAGTCTCCAAAAGAGGTAAATTCAGGTTAAAGAGTATCACCCCTGAAAACCTCCTGCCTGACCTCCTGCATTTCTGTTCCTCTGCCTCCTTCCAGATCAACATTGACTATCACACCCGCGAGCAGATCAAGCGGAACGTCAAGACTCCCACCGTGCACTGCTTTGACGATGCTCAGAAGATCGTTTACGGGCTGATGGAAAGAGACTCGTACCCGCGGTTCCTGCGCTCAGACATTTATAGAACTCTCCTGGAAAACCTCGCTGCTGACGCTGCAAAAGGATGAAGGCAAAGTTGGACGAGGAAGAGAGGGGGGGAGGAAAAGAGAGAGAGAGAGAGAGAGAGAGAGAGAGAGAGATGGAGAGAGGACATAAAATCCATAACTGGAATGCTTGAGCTCCTTCAGGAGGAAGGTCTGAGAACAAAGAAGGAAGGAGGGAGGCAGGAGGGGCCGCCCTCAGACCCATGTAGATGCAGCGGCTGCCCGTGCCGTCGTTCCACCAGCCGAAGATCCGAACCGTGAGCGCGTCACACCTGAGGACCAGCCGGCCCGCCCCGATGACCCGGCGCTGCGCGTCTGCACCGGATGATAAAACACTTCTGACAGTCAATGACACGACTGGGAGCCTCAGCAGACCCAACCCCCTCCCCCACCCCCCACCTGGCCTTCTCCCTGTCCACATGGGGGATGTATTGGTCACACTTGCTTGCCGTGTGTGAATGTGCACGTATGTGTCAGAGAGAGAGAGAGTGCAGCTGTAACGAGCTGCTGCAGTCAGACTCAGTACGCTAATTAACGACAGCAATGAGGAAGCCGAGGAATTCATAGGAAACAGGAAACCCGGCAGTGCTGTGTCATCCTGAGAGCGGGGTTAAAGGAGGCCACGTCGTCCTGCCGTCTGCAGCTCCGGAGGAAATTGTTTGGCTTAGACTGAACTGAAAATGGGCCGTAAATGCTGTTGTTGTTTGTTGTTTTTTTTTTTAAAGACACCTCTGAATCATTTGGTGCCGACATTCGAGACGTTTTAGCTGCATCGTTTTCAAACCAAAACACAAAGTCCCTCTTTCATTATGAAACCCGGTGAAATATTAGTTATGCTAACAGAATTATAACAAAGCCCTTTTTTGTTTTTCCCGCAACAGTCAGAAAATCTGAACATATAGGAGTAACACCGCGTCAGCACGCTGCTGCTGGTCGTGATCTAGAAGCCTACAGCAGGTTCACAGACGTGGCCATGAGTTGTGATTTTGTGTAGTAAACCATTGGAGTGGAGTTACTTTAGAGTTAGAATGATTCACCTTGCATGACAGGTTGAATAAACCCGAGAGTCTGGCTTGCTTTTTCCAGACTGAGCATACTGTGTTCTTAGGAGTTAACGTAAAGGTTCAACAATGTCTTATTTATTTGTCACCAGATCAGTACAGTTTGTTGCAGTGTTGAAGTGCCTGTTAAAATGTTAGTGATGTGAATGACATTAAATTATTTGAACTGCATAGTGGGAACAAAGGGACATTCATTAGCATCGCACACACACACACACACACACACACACACACACACACACACACACACACACACACACACACACACACACACACACACACACACACGGAGAGAGAGAGAGAGAGAGAGAGAGAGAGAGAGAGAGCAGTTAAGTAGATCTTACACCGTGGCACAAGATAATAAACAAAGTGTTAGCATAAAGATCGAGTGTTATATGCTTAAAGCAGCTATATAAGCATGGAAACATTAAGGCAGTGCCAAGTTCTGGTGGCGCAAAGACACAGAAGTGACAACAGCACCGTCGTTGCCGAGAATCATCGCTGCATCTAACCCCCCACGCTGTGGACTGGTCCTCAACAGCTGCTCAGGCCCACCAGTCTGAGCGTACCAGTAAGGAAATACGTCATAGTACGACTACTGTGTTTACATTTAGGTGCTGAGCATAAACTCTCTGCGCAGCCTCTCACTAATATGTTTGCTCACATATGCACACGCGGGTCGGGTTCATCTGGACCCGTGTGTTGGATCTGGTTGGCCATGAAGACTCAGCAGCCATGTCTGTATTTTCACCAGCGAGGTTGAGTCAGCAAACCATAAACTTTCGCATCCGCTAAGCTGAAGAGCTGGAATCAACTTTAACTGCTGTCTCGGGATCAGGATAAACTTTTAAGAGCGAAGCGAACTCAGCCAAAGAAACCGGCTGCAGGTTTGTGTTGGAGCTACACAGATCCTGCAGGTCCATGAAGACAAGCATTATCACCCACCTTTGTGTGACCAGCGTTAGAAAGAGGACAAACATGGGTGGAGCACATCCATCGGCTCACTAAAAAGAGACTACAAAGACATCAGTAAATAGCCTGAGTCATGATGTGCGCAGCAGTTATATAACCCTCTGATGAACAGCAGGGTTGTGTTCAGACCTGCATGCCTCACTGGCTAAAGCTTGTTTCTACAGTTTTGCCTTCAAACACAATATGATCTAACCAGCTTCCTCATCTCACCAGCCCTCCTCTTCTGCCACGGGCATCAGTACCAGGTGAGTTAAACCACTGTTAACCACTCAGCTGGGGTTCTCTGTCCCAAAACTCACCACTGAAGGAACAGATGGAACAGCTGCACTTATAAAACATCATCTTCTCCTCATGAGAAGCACATCAAAAACCTCAAGGAGGTGTGTGGAAAACACTGAGACGCCTGATTATCTGCAGATAAGCTGATAGAGCGGAGGACTTTGATTGCATGTGTTGTTGGCTGGGACACAGCATGCAATTAAAGCGTCAGTCTGTTGATTTACAGTTTATTCAGGAGAAGGATGAGTGGAAAGGTTTGTCTGATTTTTCCATGGTCTGAGGGAAGTAAACACACATGCAGCTAAAATCAAAACAGGTTGGATAAAATAAGAGAACAATCAGAAGCAGTCAGAACTGCTCCTCTGACAATGTTTCTTCTTTTAAAGTGACGTTCTGCATAAAATGCTAATTGCTAGACGAGTCCTTACTGCTTCACTTCTTTGTTTGTAATTTGCTCTACTTATACACGCAGACTTAAATCAGGTATATTTCTTGTTCTTTTCTTCTGTGATGTCATGTTTATTTTTTTGCACCAACAGTTTAGCAGTAGTGCTGTTTCAGCCCTGTGCGTGTGTGTGTGGGTGTGTGTGTGTTTGTGTATGTGTGTGTGTGCGTGTGTCCTAGAGAGACTGCAGAATTGACAATAATTATGAAAATCAAAGAAAATTAAACATGTCCCTAAGATGATAAATTACTTTTCCAGGAAATACTTTGACAGTCGTTAATGTCTTTAGGTGGTAATAATTGTCAGTAGTATTAATTATTTCCTTGTGATGCTGGTGTGGAACCTGTCACGTCAGATGCTGCAGCTGCGCTGGGACCAGTTAGTTCTGGGTGATTTGGCTTTATGGTAAAAGGCTCTCAGCAAACAGAGCCGTTATCTTGGTTTCGGAGAGGAGCTCTGCAGGGATCAGCGGCAGCCGTCCTGTTGGGGTTTTGTCCCACGTTGCTTGCAGCTTTCTGGCCCTCCTGCCTGAGTTTGGACGTTCCCTTAATTGGCTGCCACACTCATTGCTGTTTTGGGCCAAATGCATCTGCAGGAGACAGCGGTGGCCCGTGTGGGTCTGTTCCTGCTGCTGTGGTGAACACAGACAGCCGCTGTGCTGGGTGTCGACTCTTCCTGCCTTCCAGGCAGCTTTCTCCTTCTCAGCGTCATGCTGGTGGTCTCCTGCCATCCGTTGTCCTCTTCACATTCCACTTGGAGCTTCAGGCAGGCTTCAGGCACACGCAGACGGCTTCGTTATACAACTTCCAAACACAAACCCAGAACAAACTCTGCGAGCCAGTGCTGGGAATCACCTTGTGCGTAAGGCCCTCTGGATAGACCCCGGGCCTTGGTGGAAACTTGGCTCTGCTCTTCATCCACTTCTAAACAGACGGCTGCTTACACACAGTCTGCACAATAACAAATGCACGCGGTGGACGCCGTGTTTTCACCCAGCGAGTCATCACAACACAGCATGGCAACTGACGCAGAGGCATCGGAGCTCCGATCAGAGAACAAAGTGTGTCTGTTCCACGTCTGTGTCCTCATTAAAAATGCCTTTTCGGTAGTTTCGGGATCCGATGTCAACCTGGAGCTGTGGTGTTACTGGAATATGGCATCAGCAGAGCATTGAGCAGCAGCATCTGGTTGCACTGTAATCTTTGCACACGTGGAGTCATCGAGATCGCTTCGAGATTATTTGGCCAAGCGAACATTTTCATGGAGGCAGCACATGCAAACATTAGCAGAGCAAAATCTGGCAGGGAGGTTGTGGACAGAGTAGGTGGGGTCGTTTACCATCTACACTGTTTGAATGCAGGTAAAGACCATGTGACACGTTGTTGTTGGACTCATTCGCACTTTAATGAATGTGAACAGGTGATTATGTATCCAAGAAACGCATTCCCACCCACTGGTTTTGGCTCTCTGACCAGTGAGAAGATGTTTTTAGCAGCCTTGAAACTTCAGTATCGATGAAGAAAGACAGAAATCTTGTACTATCAGCTTGTTTAGGCCTCCAGACTTCCACTGATTTAACCGTCATGGCGACGCGGGTCGCTGCTGCGATCCTCTGACCGCCCTGTATGGTGTTGAAAAACACGGTTTGGTCGGCTTTGCAGAGATTTTGACTTCGTGCTAGAGTTTGTTGATGGGGGATCAGTTCTCCTAGCAGCATCGGATTCTTTAAGCTCCCTAAAAGAGCAGGATTTTTTCTGCCAAATCTAACTTATAAGTCTTTCCTATAAATGGTCACTTGACAGACTGCTTCACACTGCAGCTCCTGCTGGAAGCAGCCAACCTGGATACCTAAAAAAGGCTTTTCTGTTTTCTTTAACGCAATATTTTTGAATACTTCCAAATGACTGGAAGAGTGCAACAGCGGTTTTTGCATTAACGATGTTACTTTTTATAGAACACCTTATCAAGGTGACAGGATATGGCCTCACTATCTGTGTACTAACCTGTCATAAAAGTGCCATTGCGACACAACTAAGTGATGGATCCACACCCAGGAGAAGTGATGCATGAAGAGACACGCTGAAGGGAGTGTTCCAAAGGCACGATGAATCACTTGTACTTCAGCTGGTCACACACAGATACATTAAAACACAGTTTAAAGACACAAAAACCATGTGTTTTTAGAAGATTCTTTCAATTATGAATAAAAGGGAGCAGGGATATTTATCACGGCTGCAAACGTCTCTGGACACAAATCAAAGAGAAGCTTTTTGCAAATATGCTGCAAGAGAGGAAACCTCTTAAGAAAGGAGACAAGAGTTCCATCACACAACTTTATTTTGGGAATAAGGCCGACGAGTCTGCCATGTACGTCATAGCTTGACCTTCCACGTATAAATATAAGCCCGCAGGAAAGTCAGGGAGGGAATGTTTACGCGGCGACAGCCTATCGTTGCATCAGGCCCCTAGAACTGTACCAGGGCATGTCAGCGTTTACACAGCGACAGCCAATCACGCCGAAGACCTGTCCCTCAAGGTCCGCCTCCTCACTGGCTGGAGAGAAGCTATAAAGTTGCCTGGCAGGTTAAAGAGGCGGAATTAGAGAAGACATGAGAGAGAACCTCACCAGTGTGTCATCCCAAAACATGGCGTTCACTGACTGCATGAGACAAACTGATCCGAGCACAGAGAAGAAGGCTAAGATGTAAGTTCTTCACACCGGAGACACTCTGACATGAATCCTCTAACATGTGATTGATTAAACTTTCTTATTTCAGGAGGAAAGACTGGAGAAACCGATTAGGGTTTTTCTTGAAGCTCAATTCTTCGCACTCAATGTTCCATCTGTTAAAAAACAGATCTTACAGGTAACTTTGCATTCTGAGATCAATCATTCATGTCTTATTGCTTCAGATCTTTCTTTGTTTTGTCTATGACGTTTAATTGGACTTTGCTCTTGCATGCGTGGTTTTATTATGACATGCTCCAAAAAAAGAAGCAAAGGTTCTGTAGTTTAGTATTGTTAAAGCAGCAGATGATTGTTTTAAGGGTGGAAACTTTTAACAGGACTTACACATTTTGTAAATAGCTCTCATGCATACTTCCTGCTTCTCTGCCCTCAGACCAACCGTTGATGACGTCAACCAGTGGGACCAGTCACTTGACGCACTCCTTAGCAATAAATGTAGGTATCATTCGGTTGACAGTTCCACAAAATAACCTCAAAGGTCACACATTAACGCTGTGGCGAATGGAGGCAGAATGACCTTAATAAACCGGGCGCTGTAATGGCGCTGTACTTATTCCGCCTTGCACTAACAGGCAAACAGCAACCTGGCTCTCAAACTCCTCATTTTCTCCCCCACAGATGGAAAAACCGCCTTCTGCGTCTTCCTCAAATCCGAGTTCAGCGAGGAGAACATTGAGTTTTGGACGGCCTGCGAGGATTTCAGGATGCACACCTCCCAGGAGGAGCTGCTCTCCAGGGCCAACAACATTTACGAAGAGTTTGTTAAAAGCGAAGCTCCGAAAGAGGTAACAGACGTCCGCCGCTTGTCCGATTGAACGAACTGGTGTTTGGTGCTGACGCTCGCTGCTCCCGTCTGGCCACAGATAAACCTGGACTTCCACACCAAAAACGCCATCGTGCAGAGCCTCCACGAGCCAACCGTCAGCATCTTTCTGGCGGCTCAGAGGAAAGTCTACAGCCTGATGGAGAACAACTCTTATCCACGATTTATTCACTCCGACCTCTACAGAGAACTGTGCAACACGGCCAGGAGAGAGAGCAGGCACATCAAGCCCTAGTCCAGCGAGACGCTCGGCCCGGGGTCATTTGTTTACCGCTGTGACTGTGCACGGACTGTTGACGTGCCACGCGCCACCTGCAGCGAGCTGGCCCCAATGCAAATCCCAAACACTAGCGTTATTGCCAAGTGTGGAAACATGCAAAAGGGACGATGTTCTTCTCTTTCTTTTTTTTTTTTTTTTTAATTCCGTCCTGCTGAGAATTTCAACACTGACGTCGGGCAGAAAACGACAGGCTGCTGCCTGCAGGACGCTGACGCTTCAGGCAGCAGAGCTGAAGGTCTGACTGTCTTCACTGGGCCCACCTTTGTGTTTTATGATCTTTGAAACCAGTTTGGCTTTGAGCAAGTCGAGAGATTCTGTTGATGATGGCTGTTTTGAGCAAGTTTCCGGCAGTTTGTTCAACTGCTAAATATTGAGAATTTCCTGTTTTAGTTCTTGTTTTTGATGCTGCATCACTGATCTGAACCTGTTTACATTAAAGGTGCACTTTTAATTTATTCAAGACATGCATTATTTCCAGCCAAGCCCATATTTGTGTGTGCGGAACTATTGTGACTATATTATCTATTGTAAATATTGTGATGTCTGAAAGGTAAATACACTTTTGGAGCAGCTGGACTGCTGGAGGAATAAAATCTATTCTTCAGTGCTCAAATCTAGTTCCTCTTTTCTGTCGACTGTGAAGGATTTAAGGAGATTCAAGCTACGTTTAACCTTGGTGACAAGTTCTGAAGCTTGCTGACAGAAAGTTTAACAACATGGCTCCAAAGTCAGAGGTTTATTTATGACATCAGAAGCAGAAATGGTCAAAAGTCTCCAAGATATCAGGTGATTCAGGCAATAAAGTGATGACACGGATTCAAAGACATTCTCAGCTGAAGGAAAAGGTTCAGTATCACGATAAAACAGGGTTTTTCGTTCCATCAGGGGCCACATCAGCACAGCTGCATTCCTGAGACACAGAATCAGAGAGAGACACAGAGAGACAGAGAGAGACAGAGAGAGAGAGAGAGAGAGAGAGAGAGAGAGAGAGAGAGAGAGTACCAAGGGTGACAGCGGCCAGCCTGCTCCTGGGTCTCCCCTCACTCAGTCATGACTGACAGACACCTGGATGCTACTCCGGACAGGTGGACAGCACACAGGTGTGAGCCCTGCTGGCCCACGGGCTACTGGAGCTAATCTGTGGGCTAAACATTAACCGTAAACCTGGTTCGTGTGTGAGCTATTTTATAAATGCAGTGGTCTTTCCTTCATGAGGCTGAAAACAGCGCACACAAACCTTCGGTTCCTATTCTTTGGCAGGCATCGCTGTCGGTGAGGTGAGTTCTTCCACTGGATCAGGACCAGGTGAGAAGACTCTCCTGTGTTGTGCCATGTGCTGCGGACATGTTTGGTCAACAACGCCTCCCGGTTGGTGGACAGGACCCAGCCACGCACCTGTATTTAAAGGACAGGGGAGTGTTTGCAGACAGAGAAGACAGATGGGTTTTCCAGGTGAGCACACACCCATATCTCCCAAACTGGACCAGTCATCACCAAGCGCAGGTGGCATCAACCTGTGACACCAACCATCCGTCTTCAGAACCCTCTAGGATGGTTTTACCCTCGGTTCAACCCCAGCCCCAGGTCACCCTAATGGTTCACATCGGGTCACAGGTGGGTCACACCTTTGCACCTTTGTCACAGGTAAAGGCGTGACTGTGCAGGTGAAGCTCTGACTCAACCCCGGCAGAAGAGCGGCAGTTTCAGGACTGGTACGGTGGCCTGGAGGACTGTTTTCAGGTGTGTTCGTGTTAGTTAGACAAACTCGTTCCATTACACGCCAGTCTGGGACTCTCAGATAACTTCCCTTCGCCTACGTCATCATCGGCCTGTCACACCGTGCGCTTTGTTGGCCTGACGTCAGCCAAGTCGAACAGATGAATCAGAGATAAAAAGGCCGATAAGTGCCTTTGTGAGGAACGCAGCCACTGAATGCACGTCTGTCGCTGTGGCGACTGCAGGCGGCTGCTGTCAAACCTGCTGGTTTCCATTCGTTGACCTGAAGCCTCTTGACAACAGACTCGTAGGATCAGTTCCAACGGGTACTTCAGGTGTGTAAACACTGGTGCCAGAAATAGAAGAGGGTGCCGCTGCTGCTCCTGTCAACAGTCCGCAGATGCGTCGGCGCAGACTCAACTCTGTACTGGAGGAATCCTGCTGCGGAAGTACAGTATGTCCCACGATGTCACGATTGCTTCGTGTAAGTCAGAGTTTGGGCACGTTGCACAGAAGAATGATGATAACTATAAGTATAAAGACAAGGCCACGACATGAGACGGGTCATGATCATGGTCAGTAGAGGCGGAGGAAGATGTTCTGCATGTGTCAGTCAAACACGTTTCATTTATGCGCCCTCAGCGTTCTGAGTTTAGCTGATGTTTATACTGGATGAACGGTAGCGATTATGGTTAGGGGGTCAGGGTCAGGGTTGAAAATGATAACTGGTGAGAAAAAATAAATAAATAAACATTGTAATGGTCTTACTTTACGTTTTAAAATTGATTAAAAAAAATTCAAACATTGTAATGGGGTTAGGGTTAGG
>BJFM01006296.1:0-12655 GCA_016586285.1 Arothron firmamentum
CTTGTGATGACTGCAGCGTTTGTGCACCAGTTGTTGTTAATGTAGATGCACACACCACCTCACCGAGATTTACCTGTACTAGCATGGTTGCTGTCCGCACGGAAAGTTGTCAGCCCTTCCAGTTGAATGGCGCTGTCCGGGACGTTGTTGTGAAGCCACGTCTCAGTGAGGATGATCGGGTTGCAGTCTCTCACCTTCCTTTGTGTGGTTAAGTCCAGCCTGAGGTAGTCCATTTTATTTTCCAGTGAGCGGACGTTGGATAAGAGTATAGACAGGAGTGCAGTCCTGTGAGGGTTTATTTTCAGTCTGTTTGTAATCCCAGCTCGACATCCTCGCTTCCTGGGTCTGGCACACCGCCGCCGATTGTTGTCGCGCTGGGGAACGATACCTAGTCTGACCAGAGTTTCTCGGTCCGTGACTAGATCAACTTCTGAAAAGTCCGCGGAGTTGTGTCTTAGTCCAAGTAGTGTACTCCTGGTATACACGATCTTCGTAGTAGACTTTGACGGTACAGACGACGGTACAGACGATACATTTAACGTTAAAAACACATTGCTATCGGGAGCTAGTGTGGCCGCAGCCGTACAGGGCGCCGCCATCTTCAGAGTTTAGCTTAGTATTACTATATAGCAATACTAGCTTAGTATTGCTAGTGATGCTACTTTGTTGATGTTGGACATGTGAAGATACGATATATCTGGAAGCCAGGTAGAGATGACTCAGAATTTTGGTATTTTGGAGCGCTCTGGTACTCTGGTTAGAACATAGTCATCAAATGATAAAACTCAGACAAACTCCAGATTTCTTAGATTTCAATAGAAGATAAATGTAAGTTTTAACTGAGGTCCAACACCAATATACATGTCTGAAGAAGGAAAAGTCTGATTTCTGGGTGATGATTCCTTTAATCACTTGATGTGGAATCAGTGTTTCTAATTTCTGCTCAGTTGTGAGATATAAACATTTAAGATCGAAACACATTTCGGGATAAATGAACTAATTCTAATTTATTCTTTTTTTAGATTACCATGCTGCAGTTTATCAGAGATCAGCTGTTCTCATCTGGGCTCAGCTCTGAAGTCCAACCCCTCCCATCTGAGAGAACTGGACCTGTATGGGAACAAGCTGCTGGATTCAGGAGTGAAGCTACTCTGTTCTGGACTGGAGAGTCCAAACTGTCAACTAGAGACTCTCAGGTCAGTTCATGGATTTGACTCTTTCACCATTGTTGATGAAGTTTCTCTAATATCTGTTGATGAATGTTCTCAGTCATTCAGGTCAAAGAGAACTCTGAGCTTCAAAACATTCACCTGATTTTCTTTAGTTGTTGAAGCCGTTTCAGCTCTCATCCAAGAAGCTTCTTCAGTTCTAACTAACTGGTGGGAATCCCAGAGTTCTGTATGCTGTGGAGATCAAATAGAAGAGAAAGTTCATGTTTTTAACTTCCATTCTCAGGTCAGAAGACAGGAAATCAAAAGTCAGCCAGAGGTTTTTACATTAGCACTGAAGGCAAAATGAGCTGAGTGAGAAGACAGACATGAGGACAGAATGGTGAGATGTGATGATGAGAAAGAGAGATCTGGTCCAGAGGTCAGCTTTTTTTACTCAGGAAGGGGAGGAGCTGATTAGACATGGGTGAGGAACATCAGGCTAATGAGACAGGTGAGGGGAACAGACACAAACAGAAGGAGGACAAAACACCATCAATCATCTGATTGATTGAGATCAATAAGACTGAAGAATCTAGAATAAATGAGACAGAAATGGGGAGGATGAGTGACCTGTTAGAAAGACAAAATCTCAGTTTTCTTTAGAAATTGGGAGTTCTGTCTATTTCTGAAGGTTTGAAAAAGATCAACGCAAGACAGTTTAATAGAAGAAGATCATATATCTAATCTATTTCTATCAATCTAAAGAGTGTAATAACTCCACTATCAGCACAGGGAAAGTTGCTGCTTCCACAGCTGGTGGACTGAGATTGAAATCAGAGAAGAGAAAAGAAAACACACTCACAAACCATGAAGAACTCTGGTGAAATAGATCACAAATGATGCTGCACAAGTGTTTCAACATTGTTGTTCTTAGCAGTTTGTGTTGTTGTTGTTGGAGTTTAACAGTGTGTAGCTGTGTGGAGCATGTGTAGAAGGCAGCGTGTGATGTTATTATCAGGAAGTCTGAAGATTTCAGTCTTTTATTTTGAAGGTGATCTCCACTCACCGGGTGCTTGGCAGTCTCAGCGTCACCTTTGTCTTCTGTTTCCATGCCAAAGTTCTGTGCTGTTAAGCTTTTATTTCCATCAAGTTGCTTAGCAGAAAGCATTGTCTGCAAGTCCTATTTGCATGATGTTCGTCCTAAAGACATCATGGATGATGCTTGTTCGCCCACTCTTGAGTTTGACTCAAGTTATCTTATCGCCGTAGTTTGTTAGCTGCTTGCTAAGGAAGAATGTGATTTGTTCCGCCTTTTTTCTCTCAGTCGGGGTCTATTATCCTGTTCTGTGTGTGTATACAGTTCTACTGAGTAAAAAGAAAAAAGAGGGTTAAAATAGTGGACTGTTCTCCTTAGATTTCTTCCAGTTAGCTATCTGTCTGTCAGCTTGTCTATGACACGGACACGTGTGACAGAAAACTGTATGTACATGTTGATCAAGTCAACTAGACATTAGGATGTTGGTTCAGGTGGATTTCTATTTAAAGAGTGAGTTTGCAATATATATATCTTTTTGTCATATTTGTTCATATTGGCAAAAGTAATTTTAATGATTTGGTTTCCTCATGATTCTAATTCTTCTTCAAGGATCAGGATCAGGAAAAATCGACATGGTTTAGCTGAGCTAGCTAACCAGAGTTCTGTACTGTATGTTAGCTCAGGGTGGACTATTATTAGCCTAGCTGAATCATTTTTGCTAACTAAGCTAAATATTGGTGATTGCACATCTTAAAAGGGATGAAACCTTTTAACCATATATTATGTCAACCTTTCTATGACATTCTCTAATGTGTTGCAGTGACATCTTTTCCTTGGACGCTATGGTAATGAAGTAGCACATAGTGGAGTCTGGTCAACATTCAGGCTAACATTGATTTCAGGTTTAGGAAAAAATTTCACAGGCTGACGTTAGCTGGGTATTTGCATTGTTAAGTTTTTAGGTATTTGAGTTTTTAGGTTGAATATCACTTGTTCGCTGGCTCAACATTGGCATATTTTCTTTATGTATTATCCCTTGTCGTTTTATTTATTATATTTTTATTGAGCTGATTCTGACTGCAGTGTGGAGCTAGGCTGAGGGTCTGAGACAGAGGAAGAGGCAGCAGAGGAAGGCCAGCGCAGCACATCAAAGACAGGCCACTCTGGGCCCTTTTCTTCTTTTGGTTGGCAAACTAGCAACTAAACTGGGAATTGAAATTTAAAAGTATGAATGATTCAGAGAGAATCGATAGGCTCGTACCAATTCCAAATGATTCTTGCCCAACCCAACCCTCTGGGTAGAAGAAAAGCAAACAGAAGCAGAGCAAAGAGGCAGCAACAGCTAAAAAGAAGGAATTGGACAGATTCTGAGAAAAAAACAAGGGTGAACATCAGAGTTTCCTCTCAGATTTGGAGGGATGTTACCATAGCAGCTGTGGCTAACATCAATTTGTTCACAGTGGTCATGCTAGCCTAATATTGCGAGTGCTGGTCCTTTGTTGATGCTGGATATGTGAAGACACGGTATATCTGGAAGCCAGGTAAAGATGACTGAGAATCGTGCTCATGCACGTAACTGAGGGGCGTGGCTTTGGTCAGAGACTGGGGGGATGAGTAAAGTGAAGCTACATTTAACTCTTGCTAGCAGTTTTAACACTGCAAACTCCGCCTTTACCTTTCAGTAGAGAACAAAAGAGAACGAAAGAGTTGAATTCCATGTGTGAGACATCATCAGTCATGAACATGAGCCGTGGTAATGAAGACATTGACTTTCATTCTTAATTTACATTTTAATGTTTTCAAATAGTCCAAGATCATAAATTGTATTAAAGGAGTCACCACCTGATCTTTTTATGTATCCGGTCTCACTTAAACTCCCTTGAAATCAATTCTTAATATTTACAGTGTCGAAGAAATCACTCGATCCAAGCTAAGGTTTGCTGTGGTGATGTGAGTTTAATTTAAAGTATGCCGGCACACTGGTGAGCTGACAGACACAGAGCTGATCTGAGTGGGTGAGCTGACCCAGAGCAGTGGAATCAGGGTACATTTATACAAGGGAAACAAAAGGCAGTGATCGTATATGTAAATACATCAGTACACACAGGAACCGGGAAGACAGGGGAGACAGTAAGGACTAAGCAGGGGGTCGGTGCCATTTGGGCATAGGCCCAAGATCAAGGAGCATGGATACAGGTTCCTTGATGAATGAGTTGGTCAAGGATGGGAAAGACAGTAGGAAAGGGGGCACACAAGACAGTAGGGGGTAGGAAGGGAAAACAATGCCAGTTGTGTGGACTCCAGGATCAAGGCAGGTCTCTGATTAACATCTTAATCAGAAACAGGAGGTAGAGGGGAAGAGAGAGACTACAAGGCACCAGAGAAGTGATAATTCTTGATGCGTGAGAACAGATAGCCTGAGATGTTCCCAGGTAGAAGAGGAGGAAGACATTCCTAATACACAAAAGTTGCTAGTTGACAAGGCATTTCAATATACAGAGACATTTTCTTTGGTTTTCTTCCTCAACAGTAAAAAGAAAATCAATCAATCCTAGAGCTCATTCTGACTCTTTTTCATGCTGCGACTTTCTGTCTGACATTTCAGAGTTTGGTGGTGTTTTGGGGTGCTCTGCTACTCTGGTTAGAACAAAGAGATCAAAGGATAAAACTCAGACACTTTCAAAGTCCAGATTTTCGGACAAGTTTTAACTGAGGTACAACACTAATATACATGTCTGAAGAAGGAAAAGTGTGATTTCTGGGTGATGATGATTCATTTAATCACTTTATGTGGAATTAGTGTTTCTAATTTCTGCTCAGTTGTGAGAAATAAACATTTAAGATCTAAACACATTTGGTTATATATGAACTAATTCTGATTTATTTTTTACTTAGATTAACACGCTGCTGGTTATCAGAGATCAGCTGTTCTCATCTGGGCTCAGTTCTGAAGTACAACCCCTCCCATCTGAGACAACTGGACCTGAGTCAGAACAACCTGCAGGACTCAGGAGTGAAGCTGCTCTGTTCTGGACTGGAGAGTCCAAACTGTCAACTGGAGACTCTCAGGTCATTTCATGGATTTTCCTCTTTCTCCATTATTGATGAAGTTTCTCTAATATCTGTTGATGAATGTTCTCAGTCATCCAGGTCAAAGAGAACTCTGAGCTTCAAAACATTCAGCTGATTTTCTTTAGTTGTTCAAGATGTTTCCGCTCTCATCCAAGAAGCTTCTTCAGTTCTAAACTAACTGGTGGAATCCCAGAGTTCTCTGTGCTGTGGAGATCAAATATAAGACAAAGTTCAGATTTTGAAACAAACAGAAGCAGAGCAAAGATACAGTTTTAACACTGCAAACTTGATCTTTACATCTGAGTAAAGAACAAAAGAGAATGAAAGAGTTGAATTCCATGTGTGAGACATCATCAGTCATGGACATGAGCCATGTGAAAGACAACGTCCATCATCAGAATGAAAAGACTGAGACACTGCTGTTCATCAATCTATTGACTTTCATTCTTTTTTTGCATTACAATGTTTTCAAACACTCAAAGATCATTAATTGCATTGAAGGAGTCATCAACTGTTCCTTAAATTTATCCAGACTCACTTAAATTCCCTTTAAGTCAATTCTTAATATTGACTCTAAAAAGAAAAAAAAAGAAAAAATAAGCTGGAGCTCAGGTTATATTTTTTTTTTTTCATGATACAAGCACAATCTGGCTTAAAAGTACGCTCTGAAAAGTTGACAGAGGATTTAAAACATTTTTTCAAGACATTAGGTGAGATATTTAATCCAAAGTGTGACCGTTTTGAGCTTTGTGGCAAAAACACTTTTTTTTCTCAACATCACATCATATCCTCCTGACTACCAGCAGAAAAGAAAAATTGTGACATGTTTCATTTTTTTTTTTTTTTTTAATTCCCCACTCTTTGTAAGGCAATTAGAATACTGAAAACATTTCAGGTTTCCAAATGTCCTCCACAGAGGTCAACTGGTCGTCAGGAGGATATGAAGTCAGGAGATGCTAGCCACTGCCACAGCTCAGTGTGGGAGTAGCTACGTTATCAGTGAGGGTGTTCGTGTTAGAGTGAGTCAGTGTATCAGGATAGTTTTGGATTGCATTTAATTAATTTGGTAAATTACAGCTTTTGTGATGATTGAACAAACTCCAGCCTGCCAGGACACCAAGTCCACCTGTTTCTTCCTGCAACACATTTATCAACTGAACATTCATCAGAAAACTGTGCTCACGAACATCTACATGCAAGGATCAATATTTGTCAGTGTGGACGTGAGGCAGATCTCCCATCAGGTCTGACATTGTGGGCCCTAGTTATAGTCAGAGTGGATTTGTGGTTCAGCCCAGCAAAATCTAAAATTAATGATGAAACACAGGCATTAAACACAGGCACCAAAAACTATTCATCAAAAAGTCATGATGATGATGATGATTCCTTTAATCACTTTATGTGTCATCAGCGAATCTAATTTCTGCTCAGTTGTGTGAAATAAATATTTAAGATCTAAACACATTTGGTACGAAATGAACTAATTCTAATTTATTCTTTATTTAGATTAACAAGCTGCAGTTTATCAGAGATCAGCTGTTCTCATCTGGGCTCAGTTCTGAAGTCCAACCCCTCCCATCTGAGAGAACTGGAGCTGAGTAAGAATAAGCTGCTGGATTTAGGAGTGAAGCTGCTCTGTTCTGGACTGGAGAGTCCAAACTGTCAACTGGAGGCTCTCAGGTCAGTTCATGGATTTTCCTCTTTCTCCATTGTTGATGAAGTTTCTCTAATATCTGTTGATGAATGTTCTCAGTCATCTAGGTCAAAGAGAACTCTGAGCTTCAAAACATTCAGCTGATTTTCTTGAGTTGTTGAAGACATTTCAGCTCTCATCCAAGAAGCTTCTTCAGTTCTAACTAACTGGTGGGAATCCCAGAGTTCTATATGCTGTGGAGATCAAATAGAAGAGAAAGTTCATGTTTTTAACTTCCATTCTCAGGTCAGAAGACAGGAAATCAAAAGTCAGCCAGAGGTTTTTACATTAGCACTGAAGACAAAATGAGCTGAGTGAGAAGACAGACATGAGGACAGAATGGTGGGATGTGATGATGAGAAAGAGAGATCTGGTCCAGAGGTCAGCTTTTTTTACTCAGGAAAGGGAGGAGATGATTAGACATGGGTGAGGAACATCAGGCTAATGAGACAGGTGAGGGGAACAGACACAAACAGAAGGAGGACAAAACACTTTTAACTTTGTTCTATCCTTGTTGCTAACTTAGCTAAACATTGGTTTTGCTGCATATTAAAAGGGATGAAACCTTTTCACCATTTATGCTGTAACCATTGCATTGTACCGTTGCACCATCATCTTCCCCTTGGATGATATTATGAAAGTAGTAGCTCTTAGCGGAGTCTTTTCAACTGTCTGTCTAACATTGGTTTGAGGTCAGTGTTTTTTGTTATATTTTTTAAAATCCAGGGGCTAACAGCTGGGTATTTGCATTTGAGTTGACTCACAGTTAAAGGTCAAGTATATATGTATATATGTATATAATTGCTGGCTGGCTCAACTTTGCCATAAGATGTAGTTGATTTCTATACTGTCCTTCGTCATTTTAGTTATTGTATTTTTACTGACCTGATTCTGACTGCAGAGCAGAGCTGGGCTGAAGGTCTGAGCAGAGGAGGAAACAGTGGAGAAAGGCAAAAATAGCAAGTCAAGGACAGGGCACTGGATAAAATAATGAATGGAAGTCCACTGACTTCCATTCTTTGTTTACAATTCATTTTTTTAAAATACTCAATACCATAAATTCATGTTTTTTTTATGTAATTAATCACTTTAAGTGTCATCAGCGTTTCTGATTTCTTTGCGTGAAATAAACATTGAAGATTGAAACAAGTGGTAGAAAATTAATCCTATTTTTTCTTTCTTTCTTTAGATTAAGCTCCTGCTGGTTATCAGAGATCAGCTGTTCTTATCTGGACTCAGCCCTGAAGTCCAACCCCTCCCATCTGAGAGAACTGGACCTGAGTGAGAACAACAAGCTGCAGCGTTCAGGAGTGAAGCTTCTGTCTGATCTTGTGATCAGTCCAAACTACAAACTGGAGACTCTGAGATCAGGTATTAGAGTCAGTCCAAACTGGTTCAATAGTGTGTTGACCTAAATCGGGATTGGACCTGAGATCCAGTGGTTCCTGTTTCTGAGCCTCTTTGATCAATGAAGCTGTTCCAGAAGAATGTTGACAGGCTGTAGGAGACGACTGAGACCACTGATTTACAGTTTGAATGACTCCATGAAGATGTTGGTGCTTATTTACACACACGCACGCACGCACACACACACTCAGGACCGAAAATATCACAATCTGGTCTGGTCACGTTTTAGCCACCGGTTCTCTTTATCTGGTTTGAAGACATTTGAGAAGTTCTGTGATCTAGTTGTTGTGAAACAGTTTAAACCATCGTGCCAGATGACATTGCAACATTTATTAAAAATCCCACATCCCAGTGAGGCTGCAGGGCTGCCTGATGAGTCTGTGTTAACACATACACACATCTTTGGTGAGCTGTATCAGCAAATTCCAGGAAACAGACTCTTTGTCCCCATAGTTGCAGCAGCAGTCCAGTGGTCAGACTGATGCAAATGTGTGTAACTGTTGCCATCAGGAAGGTGAGTGGAAACAGGAGTGTCCTCTGCTGAAAGGACAAAGTCAAAGATCTCAGGTGAATCAGCTGTTTTGGCTGCAGGTGAGACAAAACCAGACAGTCTCCACATACCTGAGTCAGTCCAGACACCAATCTAGGTGCTGCAGGCCTGCAGCCTCTAGAGGGCGCTGTAGCTGAACAGGCAGCTTCAGGAGTCTGAGCTCCAGAACCACAGAGGTCCCTCAACCACAGCCAGCTGGCTCTCCAGTCTGTGTGCTGACTGGTGTGATGGCTGCTGCTCTGGCTGATAGTGATGCAGTTTCAGCAAAGACCTGCGAGGTCAAAAGGTTTGTGTTTTCAGTGTCTCCTGACCTTTTAGTTTCACCTGCAGAGTTGGTGAAAGAGCAAAGAGATGAGCCATGTTTCCAGGTATGTAAAGACGTGTCACACTTGTCTTCAGCCATCCCAGTTTTAATGTGCTCTTCCATCTGCTTCCTCAGGATCCATGGTTGCTGGACTAATGAGAATTTGTCAAATGGAATAGATGTTGATCGGTTACCTGGACTCACTGGTTATTTGTATGTTCTCATCTTCACTCTGACTTTTGTTCCAGAGCCAAGGAAAAAAACGTCGTGATTAAGAAGAGGATGTGACAGCTTCTCAGCTTCAGGTCCTGTTTCAATTTGGTTGCTGGGATCAGAGAGAGGCTGCTTAGACATGATGATAATTTTCTTTCATGACAGATTTCATGAAAGATTTCTTTCATGACAGATTTGTTGACGTGATGTTTAGAACGTTTTGAAATGTTTTAGTTACATGATGTTTCTCGTCACAATGAATCA
Source organism: Arothron firmamentum (assembly GCA_016586285.1). NCBI lineage: Eukaryota > Metazoa > Chordata > Actinopteri > Tetraodontiformes > Tetraodontidae > Arothron > Arothron firmamentum. The sequence continues at coordinate 9,691 of BJFM01006296.1, forward strand.
TTCTCTAACTGTATTTTGATGCCTGTAAAGCTGTCCAGACAGACTGAGGTCTGTGTTGTGGCCCCTGAGGGTGAAGGTTGAACTGCCTTTGGGTGATTTAGATGTGATGAAAGAGTGAGAAGTAGAGTCAGAAGGCTGCCCAGGCAGAGAAGGTCACAGTGACCTTGGTGATGAGTTCTGATGATCATGGGGTGAGATGACATATTTAACTGAACACCTTTTATGGCTTTTGAAGTTAACTGTTTAGCAGTGAGAAGTTTGAGTTTTATTTTAGCTATAAGCATATTTCTATTTAGCCAAAGCCAGAATGATTCTGATATGTTAGCATTGATGTGTTATTAGCACTGTGTTAGCATTGCTATGTTTTCTCATTGGAATTTTGAGTTTTTAGAGTGATCATGTGACATGCTGAAATGGGGTTACAAATTAATCTGGTTAATTGTCTGATTTTGGTGCCTGTGGAAGCACAAAGAATTAAGTTTTAAAAATGTATAATTCCGCAAACGTCATTATGTTGAAGATTTTAATTCATTGAATGCCATGTTTTATTACTCTATAAAAGGTTTGAAAATTCAGAATGTTTTGATGTTGCATTGCTAAGTGTTATTGTGATTTATGACTGATGACTGCTCATAGTTTATGGAATTAAAATGTAATGATTTGGCAACATTAGTGTGTTTATCCCTGATTAAAATCAAATAGTTAATGATCGAAATAGTTAGAAATGACTAATATGGGTGAATATCATGTAGTGTGCATTCCTGTATTCTAAAAACCATGAGGTAATATTGACTAAGTGAATGATGAGGTAATCATGGCCGAATATGGAAAGAAGAGAAGTCAGGTGGAACCAGTAGATGTCCTGTGCACTGGGGTTGGGACTCATTTATAAAAATATCAGTCCGTTGTGTTCGAGGTCCTTCATGTGCAATCAAGACAACAACGCTCTCCTGGCCAAACCCCAATGAAGCAGCAAGAGGATCCTGCTGGGGTGGCTGAAGTTTCCGCTTTTCAGCACCAGTGTTCAGAACGAATGACACCACTCAAGGACTTTAACTCAACGCTAGAATCAAGATTGTGGACAACAAACACACATGGACTGTTTGTCCCACTGAGAACTGGACTGTGCTTGTCCCATTCTCTGCCCCAAGACTGAGACCACAACAGCTGGAGTTGCCTGGCAACCAGGACAGCGACTGGTTCATACAGATTGATATATTCTAGAAGTAAAGCTAAAATCCTGGTGTGGCAATAAACACCGTGGGTGTCGTGATAAACACCTGCTGGATTTCATTAGAGATAACCCATCATAACATCACAGTAATAACACAACACTATATAACACCACATAGATGATGAGTGATTAATGGCCATTAAGCCCCAGTGAAAGCACATCCTCTGACTGACAAAGGTGTGTTTGTGAGCATCAGAACCAAGAGCAGGTTGATGCAGCTCAATCAGTTACTTTAACCCCTAACTGAACTATCACCCTGATAGCTGCCTGTCTGCAGCTGCTGCACTGATGGCAGCTCCACTCAGCCATGATCTCTGACTCACCACCAGCTGCACAAGACTAAATAACATGGACCCGAGGAAGCTTTGGTCCAAGTTAAACAACTTCCTGCTAACTGGACAGTTTGGTGGCTGTCAGATTATTCTTACTCAGAAACATGGAGCCAAACACAGACTGATTGCTTCTTCCTCCACCAAACTGGAGCAATTCTGGAACCACACAGAGGCTGAGGTCAACCTCTACACCCCTTTTAGCAATGTGGAAGATTGAGAAAACATCCTGTTTTGTTCATGTTTTACTCTTCATTTAAAGTCTACTCAACTGCATTGGGCTCACTCGGGATTACAACTCGGGACCTCTCACACCCAAAGTAAGAATCAAACCCCAGACTGACGAGCCACACGAAGCTACACCAACATGCTGCGTCACACCAAAATGACTGCAGCTACCAACATTTCCAATGAGCGCTGGCAGAGCTGGATTAGCCTTGAAAGAAGCTGGACTTCATGCAAATTAGCAGCAGCACGCTTGTCTGAGTAAACAACAGGATCTTATCATGTTTCCTCTTGAAGCTGATCTCAAGTCTCCACTGGTGAGAAGTGATTTTTTAGCCTTAGCTTGGTGGGAGAATCAGAAGGCACCTGTTTTGTTCAGTATATTGACTCTGTCCAGGTTAAAGCCACGCAGGACATCATAGATGAATCACCAGCCAACATCAGGGCTCTGACCTCATGAGACATGAGACAGTCCTGGTTCCTGACAGACTTGTTGCTCTGAGCAGACGTGAGCCGTCCACTGGACGCTGCTTTGTCACAGTTGTAGCCACACCATTTTACAATCACCACCAGCCCTACTTAGCCTGATTTACCAAGAGCCCAGCGTAGAGCCTTCCTGCTTGTGAAGTCAGTGTTTAAAGACTTTTTTTTAACTACAAATAGACTGCAAAGTCTACCCTGTGACATGATGTACCTCAAATAGTTTTTTTGTTTTTTGGGGTTTTTTTTACTAGTTTTAGCTGACTGAAAACTCTCTCAGCTCCAGAAACAGGAACAGGCAATGTGCAAAAAATATGTAAAGCAATGTACACCTCTCCAAACATGCTCTGCAGTTGCAGCCTATGTATGCATGAATTGTTTTGTGTTTTAAAAGTTACTGGTGGGTGGGAGGGTCATGGGCCTCCCGGTCATGGGCCCTTAGAAACGTCCTAACTTTCCCCCTTTACGGCGCTCATGCACAGCAATGAAGGATCAGATGAAATTAATTCTGAAGAACAAGAGCTACACAATCTCTACTTTGTGCTAAATCTGTTTTAACATTTTAAGTTCCAGAATTGTCATTTAATCATTAGGCATTGGTTATTTGAACACCCATGTTACATCACAATCACGTTCTTCAAGGATTCAAGGATTCAAGGATTCAAGGATTCAAGGAGCTTTATTGTCATACTGGTAC
>BJFM01006305.1:0-10395 GCA_016586285.1 Arothron firmamentum
TGTGTGTGTGTGTATACATTATTTTTTAAATGCATAGACAGGACTGAGGAAAAGGGTAAAACTAATCACCTTCTGGGACTCCTTTTCCTATTCGTGTGGAACTGTGCTTGTCTCGTATGTATTTTTTATCTCTAAATATACAGAAAACATGTTTTCTGTAGCTCCGCCATGCTGCTGACAAAGTATCAGGCCAGAGATTGCTACTGTTTTTGCTGCTTGTGTGCATGTTTGACTTTGTCCCTTTCTGCTTTTGCAGAGCTGAGAGCACAGTAAATGAAAAACAAAGCAGGTTTCATTTAAAGTATTAAGGTGTTCAGGAGAACAGGTCCATTCAGTAACCAGAACATATTGTAAACTAATTACCAGAGCACTCTCTGTCCATTACAGCTCAGACTGAGAAATTTTAGACCTTGTTAGTCCCATATTTATATTAAATTTCTCTCTACTCAGTGACCCACCAAGATGAAACATATTGTCTGTGTGCCCTCGATCCTCATTTCTGTTCATTTGACAGTTTGTGTAATACCCGTTTTTGAATTGTGCATATGTGCTGTGAGTCTATAATACCTGAAAATAAAGCAGCAATAACGGCTGATGGGGTTTGTAGACAAATAGATATGGATGGGGCCTTGTCAATACGTGGACCTGCCATCTGTGCACCGTAGTGAAGTGAAATTTATATCAGCATCTGCTGAGTGAGCTTATCTGCACCATACACAGAACCTCATTCACGCAAAAAAACATTTTAAACAAAATCGACCAGTTTCTCAATCAATAATGTCACTTAACCCGTGAAGCTTTTTTCATAACGGTATTAATTCAATTGAACCACTAGGGGTCAGCGGTGTTTCTGGGAGCTCCATAGATGTGAAATTAGGAGCCACAGTAATTAGCCATGAAGAAAACCATCTTTTAGCAAATACATTCGAGTCCTATCAAAATATATTGATAATCTTCTAGAAACAAGTGCAAATACATTTACATTCTTAAGCTCAATAGAGAAACGATGCAATCAGCTCTGACACTGGTTGTGTTTGTCGGACATCATGTTAGCTGTTTTGCTTTTCTCTGGGCTTCATTTGGCAGTTTAAACGCAGCCAGTTTTTCTAAAGGAACTTCTTGTTTTTGCTTTTCTGTCTTTGCCCAGGAATGCACACTCTTGGGAAATAGGATTAGTCTTGCCTCTTAAACCGACATCTAAATGACATCTTTCAGTCACACGACACCAAAAGCTTTAGTCATCCTGGCTTAACACACTAACTCACTTCACATCTTTTGTTTACTTATGTTCTTTCTGTTCTCAGGTTTTCCCTTTCACACATTGCATTCTTAATATGACTAAGTGCATTCCTCACCGCTGTCAGTAGGTCAAAATACCATAAACTCTACCATCTTATCACTGTGTACCTGCAAAAACCCTCATTGTGCTGTAACAGTCGAGTGATTGACAGTGTGGGACATTGGCGGAGAGCATTGTTCAAGGATACAAGTCCCAGCCCTTCAATGAATGACTACTACCAAAGCAACCCCTCCTCCTTCAGTCTTACAAGAGTGAAGTGAGAGAGAGAGAGAGAGAGAGAGGGGAGAGAGAGAGAGAGAGAGAGAGAGAGAGAGAGAGAGAGAGAGAGAGAGAGAGAGAGAGAGAGAGAGAGAGACTGGTGGGAGAGAGGAGACTCACAAGGAGATTCATGTATTTCAAAGATTGGAGAAAGAGAGCAGGAAAGAGTGAGGTGTCCAAGGACGGGAGGGAGGAAGTTAAAAAGAAAACTACACAGGAAGAGAAGGTCTTGTTTCCAGCAATCCGGAGATCAAACTGTGGAAACCTGAAAGAAAAGGAGAGTCACAGAGGGCCTGGATTTAGAAAAACATCCATTCAGTGATTTATCAAGAAAGACGGCTGCGAGTGATACAAGGCGTCCACCAAGAGCCCATCTGAGGGCTTCAGTTGGCCTGGAGAGGCTCTGTGATTGACCCCGTGGCTTTCTGCATGCACGCCTGCAGATGTGGATGTCAGAGCAGCATGAGTATCATTCTAAAGCCACGATCACGCTCTACCAGCTCTTTGAAGAACACGGAGGGACTGTGGTAAATAGACAAAACTTAATGTTTGAATCCTGCTGCGTGTGTGTGTGTGTGTGTGTGTGTGTGTGTGTGTGTGTGTGTGTGTGTGTGTGTGTGTGTGTGTGTGTGTGTGTGTGTGTGTTTGTGTGTGTGTGTGTGTGTGTGTGTGTGTGTTTGTGTGTGTTTGTGTGTGTGTGTGAGAGAGAGAGAGAGAGAGAATTTCTTCAGAACTTTAAAATAGTAGTTTCGGGTTCATAACTTGGCTTTAAGGTGAAGGGGTGGATTAGGTTTAGGGTTTGCTCAGGAGCTGGGAGGTGCATTCTTAGAGTCTTCACAATGAAAGATCCTGTTGTTTGTGTGATTGCTGTACTTTTCTGTTGCTGACTCCCGTAAACATTCGTGGAACTTCTTTTTGCCTTTTTATTTGCTACCAGTCGTGTCTCTGAAGGCTCGACGTGTCAGATTACGACTACCTGTTGATAATTTTGTGCTTAAACCATGATCAAAACAAACAGCTTGCTATATTTCCACGAACCCTGTGCGTTCCCCTATTGGACGTCCTTGTTTGTCACTTCGGTGGCATCATCTCGGATACATGCTGATGATCGGCACTTACTTTGCAGAGGAATGTCTTGTGTCTCTCCATACATTCTTCTGTCTGCACGTGTCTCCACTTAAACGCAGGATGCAGAGCACAGTGCAAGTGGCACATATCGCCCTCTCCCTCCTGTCTCCTCCCTCCTCCTGTCTCAACTTGCCCTTGCCTGTCAGCATTGATTCCCAACAACCTCACAGTCAAAGTTAATATTAACCCTTTTATTCCACCATTGTCGTGCACGGAGGCAGAGCTGTAAATGGATCAGAACAACCCTGGATAAACACTGGACACTGTTAACTGGGTGGTGGTTGCCCAGCAGCACGTGTTTGAATTTTGTTAGATCTCAGTGTCAGTTTATTAATCTGCCCAGTTTCCACAAGAGGTAGCGACGGCTGCATGCAATGAAGACATTTATTATTAATCAGGTAATATAGATTAGTAGTTCTCAGACTCACTTCTGTCTTTGAGCAGTTTAGATCAGAATCATGTTATGTTTTGATATGGTTTTTACTGAGATTACCACTGGAGTTGACTGTGGAATTTGCTGAGAGCTGATGAATAAAAACCATTGTTAGTCTTGGACGCACACTCTGAAAAACAGTACTCAGCTGGGCTCAGCGGATCCTCCATCTGTGCTTCCCTCTACATACCAAAGCTTTCCCAAGATTGTGAACACTGTTTCTCTTCCCTTAATGTGCATGTGTGAATCCTTTTAATTTACTGTATGTATTTAATGACAGATCTTACACATTTTGTATTCGGAGTGTGCATCTTTAGGTGCTGACACAAGCACCAGAACACTCAGGTGAGCAATTCCTTATGTGCGCAATGAAGAGAGTTGCGTCACTCAAGTGTTTGACGCGCTCCCTGACGTGGCCTAATTCAAACAGACCCTGGCTCCACCCATCAGAATGTTAGTTTAGGGCTGCTGGGGAGTGGAGAGAATTTGAGAATGAGCTTCCCACCTGTTGTGGTACCTCCGGTAGGTGGAGAGATGTTCTGGTTTGTTGGTGGAGAAGGTGTGAGGGAGTAAGGAATGTGTGACTTCAAGCAGGAGTGTTTGCATCTGCGCTCTGTCAGCCCCCAGCCTGTCAGTTGCTGAAGGTTATCTGGCCTCTTATAGGGCCTGACAACCCCCAGGTTATCTAACGTGTTTTCCAGATATGACCTTCAGCAATTCAGAGCTGAAGCCATAAATCGGACCAAATACAGGTCTCTTCTCAGGTGAACCTTAACGTATAGGACAGGACTGGTTTGCATTCAACTGTGTGACCTGAGTCGACGCCACGTTGCCATGGGGATTTGAAAGGCGCAGAGCAGCATCATGAAGAAAATGAAGGATTTACTTTGCTTCTGACTAAAGAGGGAAGAAAAAAAGAGAGTGCAGCATATATTGAGCATTCATTCAAAAGATACAGAATTAACACGGAGGGAATGTGGTAAATAGATGGAACTTAATGTTTGAATCCTGCTGCGTGTGTGTGTGTGTGTGTGTGTGTGTGTGTGTGTGTGTGTGTGTGTGTGTGTGTGTGTGTGTGTGTGTGTGTGTGTGTGTGTGTGTGTGTGTGTGTGTGTGGTTATCAGTAGCTTGTTGGGCATTCATCTGCTTGACCTGTCTGCCTGATAAGTGCTTGTCTTTTCACAATTTTTTTTTTGTCATTCTGTCCAGTTAAACAGTGAAACTGATTCACAGAGTTTTCCTGTTTCATGTAACAAATTCAAATCCAAAATATGTTGATATTTTTAATATTCTAGAAACAGGGAAAAAACAACTCATGCTGCTTCTGGGGGCACTAATAAAGGAAACCTTCCCCTGGGTGGTATTAGTCGGTGGAAACGTTGCTTTCGCAATCAGCAATGTGTAATGAATCAATATGATGATAAGGATACGTTCTAATTTATCTCCAGTGGGCTTCAGAGTAGGTCATGTTCCTTTGAATGTAAATACAATAATACTTACAGATATGAGTTTAAAGCAGAGGTCAGTGTCACTGCACACCAGGCTGGGGGTCACGCACAGACTGTCCTGCCTGAATGAAGAGGAAGATTTTCATCACCAACATGCACATACACGAATGCAGACAGGCAGTCTCTGTCCTTCCTCAGCTCTCTAGTCCTCTATGTGTCCTCTCTGCTTTCTAAAATAAAGCAGGGTCGTCTTTTCCTGTGCCTGGTTCAATGCAGGCATCCATTCTGATCAACGCAGCTCCAAACTCCGAATACGCCTGCTAGCTTCAGTTTTTGCCTTTTTTTTTTTTTTTTTTTTTGCTTGATTTGTGTCCCAGTTGGGGGGGAAATTATAGCTAGAGTTGATTTGCATTTTGGAAGTAACAAAGGGATAAAGTCGGTATTATGACCTTATTATTATCACGTCAGCTGATTATTTACGACCGACATTTATGCCCCCAAGTCCTCCTCCAGCATGTCTCCTCCCAGTGTCGTCAGCTGTGACAACTATTTGTTGCCAACGTCTCTAATTGCTGCACTGACCTGGCTAAAAATAAATAGGTTATTGATCTTCTTTCCATTAATGGAGAAAAAGACAGATGGAGGAGAGTGTAGAGAAAGAACTGATAGACAGCCCAAATGATGTTTAGTGTCCTTGGTCATATCTGTGACCCAGCAGTGTCCTACAGTATAAAGACACAACTACTCTAGTAGCTGCTGGATGTTTTTTCTGAATTAGCCACCACAAAAATATTATTTATTTATTATTATTAAAAAACTTTCTCCTTTCCCCCCCTTCGTTTCTTCAGTAGATATGCACCCCTCCCAGTCTGTCATAATCTCCCATGAATGTACTACCATTGTCGAGAAATTTGAAACTTTCGTGCGTCAGTTATTGCTCACGGCCTCGAATGTCATTTGATTTTATAATCTCTGTCAGAAAAAACGCTTTTGTTGGATTGCATCAAAAGATAAAGTCTCATTAGTTTCAGTCAGCTGTGTATGAACTAGCTACACTCGGGCAATTGCCCTGACTTAGAAGTTGTCTTTTGTTATTTTTAACTAAATGTATTGGCATAAATTACATTGATGTGTTTTACTTTTGCGTTGTCATATTCAGGATCCCGGTGTAGGTTGTTTAAAATCACCTCTGTAAAAACAGCACCAGAATAGGGTGACTGATCTGGTGTCATCAAACGTGAAGGCTTTGCTTTATTAAAATGTATTTGGAAGTGCATTGTGAAAAAAAAAAATAACTTGGCTAGTTTTGCTGGGGTTGTCAGAAATGAATCATGGGCTATTTGTCCTACTGCTCAATAGTTTATACAATAGTGAACAGTTTACCTCCGTTCTCTCTCTCTCTCTCTCTCTCTCTCTCTCTCTCTCTCTCTCTCTCTCTCTCTCTCTCTCTCTCTCTGTCCTTTTCTCTGCTTGTCGTCCCCTCAGGGCAGCTCCTGTACATTTGAACACTGAAACGCTAACTTTTTGAGTGAACTCTGGTCTCTCCTTATCCTGCTGGATTTACCTCTTCCCTTCCCCCATGTGTTGCATTTCTTGTTGATCCTCACAACATGGGGGTGTTGATATTTTCCCCCTTTCTTTCTTCTTTTTCACAGCTATGCTTACCCAACAATGGCTCAGCTCCAGACCTTTCCACTGGGATGTCAGTGCACGTTAATATTCTAGAAATATTTATTTCATTCCACACAAGGGTGTGTCTGCACCGTCCCTGACACTTACACAAACTTGGTGTAGAGTTATGTCACGTTTTTTCGTGTAAGCATGAGGGTGATCCATTTATTTGCCATGTGTTCCCATGTTTCCGTGTATGCACTGTGCACCATGGATAAGATGGTGAGATATGACTCAGACAGCTGGAGAACGATGTGAGCTGTGTATGGAATAAGGATATGAGAGGGTGTGGCCTGAGCTTTTTAGCCTCTCCTGCTTCTGATCTCACTCCAAAGACAGGAAGAGAGGACATGCAGGCAAATGTCTGGGTTGAAAGAAAGGAAAAATGTGAAAAGTCCCAGCAGTCCCAGTGATTCTGTGTCAAAGAGCAGAACTTTCCTCAGTCATTCCTCTCACTTTTCTGCAGCTTCTTGCAGACTGCAGACAGGACAGTTGTGGATAAGATGTCTGCTATGGCTTCAGTGTCTGAGCTGATGTAGCAGTTTTCTGTATCACAACCAATCAACTTAAGAAAACTGCACGTCCGTTGTTGATGATTAGAATTTGGTGGTGCAATGACAGCTGGTTAGATCATCAAGCGATTATTAACGCACGCAGGTCTATCTCTTTCACATGCTTGCAGAGTGGTGTCATAGATTATATTGGATTAAATATGATGCAGTGATTAGGATGGTGATGACAAGGGTTGTGCCTAAGGGAATCCCCTGTGATGTCAGCATCTACGTCACACCCGATCATGGGTTTGCCTAATAGCCTTAACAATAAAGCAGATACCCCTTGTGAGACACAATATTCGCACAGGGTCAGCACTAATCACCTCGAGTACTAAGGAGCTCAGTGTGGACTCCCAGGGGGAACTGTATCATTGGTTTCAGATCCCCTTTCAGCTCCGCGTCAGTTACGTTATTTTTCCCTGGTGCCATCTACATGATTTGCACAGAGTAAATATCTCATGTTGGAATTAATAGATGACTATTACTAACCTTCACTCTAGTCTTATCTCTACCAATTCGTTTTGATCTTTGTATGTACATTTCTAATAGTATCTCTTTATTAATTTTGAATGTGTTTATTTGTTTGGGTTTTTTTTGTTGTTTTAGTTGGCAACAGTCATGGTTAATGTGTGTTCTTCTCTGTCTTCTTTCTCTTCATGTGCAGTTTCGATGTGGACAATGGCACATCATCAGGTCGCAGCCCCCTGGACCCAATGGCCAGCCCGGGCTCAGGCCTCATCCTGCAGGCTAATTTTGTCCACAGCCAGCGGAGAGAGTCGTTCCTGTACCGCTCCGACAGTGACTACGACCTCTCGCCCAAGTCTATGTCCCGAAACTCCTCCATTGCCAGTGACATGTGAGTGCGCGCTGTCTTTTGCTTACCTCTGACCCTCCATAAAATGTACTACACCAAAATTCTGGCTGTTATGATGTGGTTTTGTCTTCTTTTTTTCAACCTCTGATGTTTAACTTTAGGCTTGCCACACAACTGTGGCCATGGTGGAAAGAGATTGTGTTGTGGTCACATCTATTTTTAAACCTATTCAATAGCATCAGTAGCCATATGCCTAAATTATGTGGCTGACATTTCACTGGTGTATTGATTTTGCCTCTCTAAAAATACAAGATTGATGCTTCTGTTTATGTTCTGCATTGTCTAGATGCAGGAGGTCACTCCCTTTTGCCGTGTAACTGATGTAAATCTGACACAATCCTTTTGAAATTGTTCTGGGTCAGTGTATAAGTTGAAAGCACATTCCTCAGTCCTGCACAATGGTGCCTCTTTGGTTCCATGTGTTGAACATTTATTGCAAAAGGGAATAACAATATTGACTGAAAACGTAGCTTTTCAATTCAGCTGGCAGGGAACAGACAAAAGGCTGGAAAATATTGTCCCTCAGTAACCTTATACTGCTGCTGTTTGCTTCTGAGATTAAAACCAAAACCCTTCCTTGACATGCACCACCCACTCTCCAGTTACAGCACATGCTAATAAACAGTATTGAGGTTATTTCTTCATCTTTAATGTCTGGTTCTTTCTCATGGTGATTTTTTTCCCTGCCCATTTGATTGAATGGGAAAGGTTGAGCGCATGAATTGAATTTTATTTATATGAGAAGTTGGCATGTCTTTCAACAGACACGTGTGTCCCTCACAGTCATGAGTCATGCTGTCGTCATCATCAGCTTTAGGTTTTACTGGGTAAAATTTTAACTGAATCTCCTTCTCTTACACTGACAAAACGCATGGCCTTGGAAACTTCAAAGCCATCTATTCCACTAGCTGGCACACATTGTGACTGTGATGGGGTGCATGGAGCTACATGATGACCTACCCTTCAACCTGTGCTTATGCCAGACATTCGCCAGTAAAGCTTCTCTCTTTGTCTCTTTCAGTCATGGTGACGATATGATTGTAACACCGTTTGCACAGGTGAGTCCTTGTTGGAGTTATTTCAATTAATCTGTTTTTGGGGCATGTTGTGCTGAAGATTAATGTTGCCATAAATGCTGTGTGATTTAGCCCTGTTCTCTCACGTGCCACTTCAGGTTCTTGCTAGTTTAAGAACTGTCAGAAACAACTTCAGTGCATTGACAAATCTACAGCAGGACAGAGCATCCAACAAGTGAGTTTCCACAGTTGTCAAGAAAACAGAAATTAAATCTGATTAATTCATTTTTATACACTGTAACAGAGGTCCAGCAGTTTATTTGACTAACATTTTAGCCGATAGCGCTTTCTGCTGGTCATTTTGAGTACTGCAACAACGCAGCAGTTTGAAGCCTCCACATTTCTCATTACATGTGTGCAAAAGTGTGAAGGAAAATAAATTCTTTGCTACTTTAGATTAGTGTTTTACTCCACATTGCATATTTTTAAGCAAACTACTGTCTGTATAACTTGCTCATTTGTTGTTTCTGCTGTTGCAGGAGATCACCCATGTGTAACCCACCACCCATCACCAAGACCAGCTTCACAGGTGTGCATAGAATCAGAAAAAGTTTTTTTTTTCCCTCATATGAAAAATGTATTTTTATTCATCTGTTTCCATTCTCCAATGGTTTTTTATGGTGGTTTAGTGATTTACAAACATTATCAGTTGGGAGTGGAAACTGAATAATGAAGTGCATGTGCCTGTTTTTCATTATGTGGCAAGTTGTCTGTTGTCTGCGCTGACTACAAATTAAGTATTTGTTATTTAGTTATTACAGTACTTCACTTGAGAAATCAAAGCAAAAACAAAACCAACTACTTGTTAAGCTTATCTAGGCTCATATTTTTTAACTTTAAAACTTTGTAATTTTACCATATGAATAAAGTTATGTAATTATAATATAATCACATTACATTGCAGATTGCACTTGAAATAAGTTGTTTCTTCCATAGGAGTTTGTGTCACTTACAGCAAAATGTCAGGTTCAAGATTGATTTAATGTTTTTTAATGTTCAAAACTACAATTATGCATAAAAAGAGAAAGAAAGATGAATAATCCACCAAATTACCAGTATTGCCCTTTTTTTAATGCCATGCCCTTTAAATTCAAAGATATTTTACAATAACTTCAAATAATACTTATTGATTTGGAAAGAGTTCATCTTTCTGTCTAATGCATGCTAAAGTTACAGTTTCTCAGATCGGAAGGGGATTATTCTGAAGAGTCCTGCTTCTTTTTCTGTTGTGTGTTCCGGTACACAGTTTGGCTGCAGCCTTGCGTCTGTGCGGCAGAGTGGCCTCTCTGAGCAGTGTCTGATGTCGCATTAAGCATGAGAAGAATGTCATTGACGTCAGTGCAGCTGCTGTCAAACAGAGTTGCAACCCCAGTCACAGCAGACAGACAGACAGACAAGAGCCAGAAATGAAGCAAAAGAGTCAGGAGGAGGATACTTGTTTAGGATCAGTGGAGTAAGTGATGAATGTAGGAATAATGGCAAAAGGGTGGCAAAAGCGAGGCTGCCAAAAAGCAAGGGGATTTTAGAGTTGATCACGTTTCCCACATAATAGCCATATAGCAATTGTGCAAAAACACATGGCTATTGATAAACTATAAATCACATGAGTTTAAAAACTGTGTATGCTATATATATATATATATATATATATAT
>BJFM01006309.1:0-18313 GCA_016586285.1 Arothron firmamentum
ATGAGGAACTTAACAAAAGAGCAGCAGAACCATGAGGGATTTAACATGATTTAGTATCATGGCATCAGGTTTAACATCAGTAGCCAGCAGCGATCCATCAGGTTCAACACAATAACATCAGTTTTGCACAAAATTCCACCAAAAACCAAAATCTTGGCAGTTTCTATGTAACTTCCGCGTGTAGTTGAAGTTGATCTCATTTTCAAAATCACACCATGTTTATCTGCTGTATTTTCAGATTGTGTTTTGGTCGTTTATTCTGTATTTTATTCATCTTATTTGTCTGCTTGAAGATGCTATTTTCCATGGTAATAGTATTTGCCAGATGAAGCCAGGGAAGCCTCTTCTGACTGTCCTCCAGGTTGTTCATGTTCTCTGAAGCCTGTTGTCGGGCTGGCTTCATCTGGTGCTTTATGTCTGCTTGGTACCGGCTTGTGTGGGCCAGAGCTCCGCTTCTGTCTGCTGGTTCTCGGTCGGTCGTGCGTCTTCTTCTGTTCACCCTGAAGTTTTTTGTGTTATTTCTGGTGTTTACACGCTTCGCTCACAGGAGGATCTGGGGAGTCGGAGGCTTCCGCGCTAGCCTGCCAGCTAATGTCCGCCTGTTTTCTGGATGCTAAAGTTGCCGTTTGTGTGAATCTTCCAGACTGAAAGGGAGAAGAGGGAACGTCTGGAGGCTCAGCGGGAGAAGCAGAAAGATCTCATCTTCCAGCTGAAGACGCAGCTGGATGACCTGGAGAGGTTCGCCTACCAGGAGGGGAGCTACGACTCGCTGCCACAGTCGGTGGTCATGGAGAGGCAGAAGGTGGGACCACACACACCTCCGCCTGCTGGTGTAGGTTCTCGGTCCTCCAGAAGCTCTCCTGGAAGATGAGATTTGGGTTGTTTTAATTTGTGAACCACGAGAGCGGTTATTTAAAGCATCTGTGGGTTTGTTTTTCGTGCAATAGTTGTTTTTGACGTTTGAAGCTGATGTTTTGAGGTCTGTCAGGTGAAACTCTCCGTGTTTACCTGTTTCAGATCAGGTGTCACGGGTTTGAATCCTCTCCAGGCTGTATGAGCAGCACGTGAACGTTCTTAGCAGAAAGTGTCTGACGAAACCTGTTTTTTCTCCTCTGTTTACCTTTGGAAAAGGTAAAATGAGCGAACAGAGTGTGTGTTGCTGCATTTAGCAAAGGTCCTGGCGGCCGTGCAGCCTCGTCTCCGTCGTGCTGGCGACACTTTGATGCAGACGTCAAAATGAGAGTTTCACACCAAGCAGCAGCTGGGCCGTTGCGTTTCCAGGGGAACCATCCCAGCAGAGATCGCGTGGTAACCTCCAGACTCTGGTCCTGTCGTCAGGTCATCATTGACGAGTTGATCAAGAAGCTGGACGTGAACCTGAACGAGGACATCGGGAACCTGTCCCCCGAGGAGCTGCGGCAGCGAGTGGACGCCGCCATCGCTCAGATCGTCAACCCCGCCCGGGTCAAGGAGCAGCTGGTGGAGCAGCTCAAGACGCAGATCCGGGACCTGGAGATGTTCATCAACTTCATCCAGGGTGCGATGAACCTGCGGCTGCGCTGTTTTAATCCCGCTGTTGCTTTGGGGGTCTTAACGTCTCTCCTCCCGGCAGATGAGGCGGGAAACCCGCTGCTGTCCGACGGGACCAGCCAGCACTCGCAGCCGTCGGCCAGCAACAGCAGACATTCAGGGACGAAGAAGAACGGTAGGTGTCACGCTGGGCCACCGTGCTAGCGTGCTAACGTGCTCCTGTGCTAATGCTGCACCAACCAGTCATGTGACAGAAGGTCTGTGTCTGGCTTTAGTCGACCCCGAGCAGGCCCGAAAGATCCGAGAGTCTGGCCTGCAGCTGATCCAGAAGGCGCTGGCTGTGCTGCAGATGTTTGCCGTCAGCCAGTTCGGCTGCAGCCCGGGACATCTTCCACAGAGGGTTTGGCCTCAAGAGGCCGCCGAGCAGGACTACGGGCCGCTGCTGCAGCGCCTGGAGGGCGCCGTTGAGAAGGTGCGGGTGCTGGGCTCCCGCAGGCAGCCGTCGCTGGAACACGTGGTCAACTATACCAGCAACGAGGCGCTGGGACCGCGAGATGAGCTCACGGCGTCGGTCAGGAAGGAGCTGGCGCTGGCCCTGAAGGAGCTGCTGGCCCACGGCCTCTTCTCGCCCTCGCAGACCATGAGCCTGGTCCTGGCGCCCATCTCCTGCCTGCTGCCTCACCACCCGGCGCCTCAGGCCATGCACCCCTGGGACCTCTTTGTCAAGTATTACCACTCCAAGAACGGACGGGCCTTTGTGGAGTCGCCGGCCCGCCAGCTGTCTCAGTCCTTCAGCCTGCCTGTGGGGGGCGGTCCAGTGACCGTCACCCCCAAGCAGTCCCTGCTGTGGGCCATTCACAGCGTGCTGAAGGAACACGGGCGCTACAAACGGGGTCCCGACACCAAATTCAAGGCGCTGGTGTGCATGGCTCTGAACGAGCAGCGGCTGGTGTCCTGGCTCAACCTGCTCTGCAAGTCCGGGACCCTGGTGCACCCTCACTACCAGTCCTGGAGCTACATGGCCCAGACCGGCTTTGAGGGAGCGCTGCGGATCCTGGGCCGCATCAGCCACCTGAAGTTCAGCCTCCCGGTGGACCTGGCTGTGCAGCAGCTCAAGAACATCAAAGACGCCTTCTGAAGGCGTCTTTGATGTGAGTTGGGCCAAACCCGGCCGGGTCGTGACAGCGTTCTTTTAGATGTTTATTCAGTAGCTACTCACCTCAAACACTTGGACCTTTCCTGCCGACTGAGCGTGGTCGGGTCTGCCTGACGCGTTTACCGTTAGCCCGCCTCAGGACAGAGAAGAACCTTCGGTGTCGTGACACCCTCTGACCTTTGGGACCCCTCCTCTGACCTATGCACCAAAGACGCTCAAAGACGTGCTTGATACGGAGGCTTCTACATGCTAACGTGGACCAGTGACCAAATAAAAGGGCCAAAGCTGAAAACACGCTTGGGGAGGAGTCTCAAATGTGTGTGAGGCTGGTGGTCCCAGGCAGGTTGCTCCTGATGTCCCCGTCACACCTTCGCTGTGACAGATGTTACCGTCTGTTCCAGATGTCGCCGACGCCGCGGCGACTGGGTGTTAGCTCGGTAGCAGACGTAGCAGCTAACGCAGGAGTGTTGGTCCTGAGCTGTTAAAGGAGAGGTTTTTATTCCCGTTGAGCATTTCTCTGCTGGCTGATTGGCTTCTTGACGACGTCGTTTGACTGGGCCGCAGGTGCCCCTGGTTTGCCTCAGGTGTGGGCGGAGCCTGTGTGAGCTGCTGCTTCTCTCCTCCCCCAGGTGTCGGACAGTGCTGGTACTTAAATGTTAATTTAATATCTTATTTATTTCCATTCCTAAGACAATTGCAGGATAATTGTGGATTTGTGGTGAATGAGTTTGTCTCTTCCAGAGTCTGAGAAATGTTGCATGTGTGTAATCGCTCCAACTTGAATGTAAAAAGCCCAGATGCTCTTAAAATGAAGTTATATTCTGTGTGTTTTTGTGCTGTTGGTGGATTGAAGCCTCCATCTGACGAACCTCTGAGATCATCTGATCATAACTGTATTTATATTACCTGAGATTTTAAAAATCTGCACTTTGTGATTGGACAACATTTGAGCTTTAATTCTGTTACCACAGAAACGGGTCTGTTCCTAGTTACTTTAAACTTTGCTTCAGATTTTCTTTGTTTTACTCAGTTTTTGATTAATTAAATGTACACATTTTATCTAAAGTGGATTTCATTCAGAATATCGCACTAAATCGTTTGGCCATTTGTTTTTGCTTGTTTTAACTTGAAAATATTTGTGAATTGTGAACTTTGATTTTATCATGTTTAAAGAAAAACATGTTACTGAAATTAAATGTAAATGAACTAATGATTTTCAGAATCTCTCTTTCTTTAGTATTCAAAGAAAACATCTGAATAATCTTTTAAAATGTCATTAATGGTGAAAAATGGTGTTTATAATAGTAAAATATGTATTTTTAGCCTCTTAGCCAATACTCCGTTTGGTTAAAAATATTGACATTAATAAAACCAAATTGTTTAAATATTTGTATTGCAAATAAATATCAAAACTTGTGGTGTTAGTTAGATATGTATAAATAACCAAATATTTATAAATGAGTTTCATCACTTGGAATTGAAGCTAGAACCTTTAAAGCTCAGGAAATGGAGAGAAAAAATTAATTAGAACAAAAGAATTCATTCACGTGAGCTACAGCTGTTTTCTCACAAAGCTTTTAAATTGAACAATTAATTTTTGAATCTATATTTTAACAGTGAAGATCAAAGTGAAACATTTATTTCCCATAAATAAACGCCCCACACATGCGGAAGTTACGTCAGACCCGCGAGGTCAAAGTTGAAAAAATGCTCCGCTGCTTCCTTTCCTGTTAGCGGTGGCCGTAGAAGAGCATCAGTGAGTGCAGCTTTCGCTGAAACAATCTTCATCCATCTTTACAGATGACCTCGTTTTTACCGTTTTTGTTACATCAGCCTCAGGACAAACACCCATCCAACCCAGACTAATCCATTCTCGTTGGGGTTTTAAATCTCTCCGGGGAGAAAAGCAACTATTAATGATGCGTTTAGTTCCCGTGGCCCGTATTTCAACATGGCCGCTTCCTTGGTAGACGCTCGTCTCCCAGTTGTAGAGTTAGCACCGTGACTTTCCTGCTTCAAGCAGTGCTGAAATACATCGACATTAATTCACAATAAATCAACTGCGTCCGTGTTAGTGGCGAAATCGAACTTCAGCGCATCTACTGTTGCAAGAAGACGCTGAAGTAGCTAGTTGCTAATGCTAGCAGGCAGACAGCAGTAACAGAACAAGATTAATGGATTTAATTTGACAACATTACATTCGAAGTAACTCGGTTCTTCGTGCTGATGACTGACTGACTGTTGTGTTTGTCAGAAATGGGCAAGTTCATGAAGCCTGGGAAGGTGGTGATGGTCCTGGCTGGACGCTACGCCGGCCGCAAAGCCGTCATCGTTAAGGTACGACCAGCCTTTTTGTTGGTGTGACTCCGGACACCCTCCAGGCGGGTCCCCGCACCGGTACCACGAACCTGGAGGCAGCAAACATGTGTCATCTGCTTTCAGAACATCGACGACGGCACAGCCGACCGTCCTTACAGCCACGCTCTGGTCGCCGGCATCGACCGCTACCCCCGCAAGGTGACCACCACCATGAGCAAGAAGAAGGTGGCCAAGAGGTCCAAGATCAAGGCTTTCGTCAAGGTGTTCAACTACAACCACCTGATGCCCACCAGGTTGGTGCTCCACCGTGGCTTCAGGCCGGTGTTGGGGGTGTTGCCTGTTTATGAGGTTGAAAATGCTTGTGTGGGAGAATGTTTATTAAAAGGTTGGTGGCAGGAACTATAAAACCATTCATTCTTTGAGCAACAGGCCGAGTAGGAAGATTAATCTAATTTATTTGTAATGTTGCGAGTCTGTTTACAACCCGCTGAGGTTTGGACCAGCGTTATCAATCATCTGGATGGTTCAGTGTCACAAAAATATGTTTAGATTAATGATGAAGATGACTTGGTGGCACTGACACTGTTTGTTAATGGTCTGTTTTAAAATCACAGTAATTAATTCTTTACAGATGTGTTTAAGTCGCTCAGAAGTTTTCTAAGATCTGGATGTTTTCGGTTCTGTTGGATCCTCTCGTGTCCAGGAAACAGCGAGGGCAGTCAGGCCATCGTATCAGCTGCTGATCTTGTTTAGATGAGTTGAAAAGTGTGACGTGAATCCAGCAGCTTCATATTTTGAGTCTAATAGTTATTGTTGTGCTTATTTTACTGATTAGTGTAAATTTTGATGGTCAAACTGCTCCCACAGCAGCCGATAAACCCACAGAAATACAAACGCTGGAATCTGCAGCTCCTAAAAAAAGACTATATTAAAGGTTTAGACTTGTAAGATATCTCCGTGGTAACATTGTCCCGGGGTCATGTGACGTTTGGGTTTCCTTCAGGTACTCGGTGGACATTCCTCTGGACAAAACTGTGGTCAACAAGGACGTGTTCAGAGATCCAGCCCTCAAACGCAAAGCCAGGCGGGAAGCCAAGGTCAAGTTTGAGGAGAGGTCAGTGGCTTTCTGTCACATGAAGTTATTACTGGTCAATTAAAGGGTTAATAAGGGAATCAATTCACGTTTACTTTGAGTTAAACTGGAATTTCTTCTTTCTTGCAGGTACAAGACGGGCAAAAACAAGTGGTTCTTCCAGAAGCTTAGATTCTAACTTCAGTTTCCCAAATAAATGTTTAAAAATGGACAAAAAGAGGGTGGTTTTCTTTGTGAATAAAAATAAAGCATTTTTTTTAAATATGCGAGAACATTTTAAAGAATTCAGGAAAACGTTTTCCTGTTATTTAATGAAACTAAACACTTATGTCTTCAGTAAGTCATTTTATTCAAATCTTTGAAAATCTTTACAATCATAAATACATCAAATCTTTTTGATCAACAAAAAAAGGTATAAAATTGTTGAGTTTTTTTAAAGAAAACATTTGTAAACAATTACTGAAAATTACGTACAAATAGAACCATCTCAAATGGTTTTGAGATGGTTCTTCAATCCTAACAGATTCTATTGAGGTTTTGATTCTATTTTTTCTGTAGTCAGCCTGGATTAAAGTCACATCAGTGATTAATCTCTGAATTCTATAGAAAAAAAGGCCTGCGTGGTTTTAACGACCGGCTTTTTGATCCTCAGAATCCTGACAAAACGTCTGAGGTTAAAGACAAACACGAAAGTCTTCATAATTAAAAAACAGTCACGTTTCCCACATACGGTCCTGATCATCAACGTCTCATCTCTTTTTAATCATGATGATTTAAGCAGCACTCTCATGATTTTCAGTCAATTCTCAGCCGGCAGGATCGTCTCGCTGGCTAAATTGCAGTTTTACAGTGATTCGGCCAGCTGGACCTCAGCTCCTCGTTGCCATGGTAATACAGCCAGGTGACAAAGGGGAAGACTGTGATGGCCACAGCCGTCAACACTCTGAGGGTCCCGACCGGAGCCCTGAGAGAGAAGGCTGAGCGTTAGAACCATCAAACAAGCAACCTGGACAAGGTCCGACTTTACCGTCCAGAGTGGCGACACAAGAGGAGCCAAACAGTCGTCAGCACGAGACCCGAAAATTCCCTGAAGACAAAAATGAGACTTTTAGACCAAAGAATCTGGTGTGAATAAAAACTCCAGATAAACAGAACTCTGCAGACCTGGAGCAGCAGACACATACCTGCCTTCCTCCTGATGGAAGATCTCCCACGGGCGCTCTTTGTCGAGTCTCCAGCCCAACATGGCAACGACAGCAGCAGAGAGCATCACGTGGAGGTCAGATGTACGTCGCCATGGCAACGTCTCTGCCGGGAGGAAAAGACATGAGACGTAGACGTGAAAAGATTACATTCTCATGAATGATTGGATATCAGAGAGATAACGTTCACATAACATTAAAAGAACTGAGACTCTGAACAGGTTCTTTAGATATCATCTCATTAAAATTCTTCCATACATTTAGCTTGTAGAGTCGCAGTTTGACCACAAGGGGGCAGTATATGCAACTAAAACTCTGATTAACGCTTCAACAAGGAGAAAAAAGTAGAAAACTGGAATAAAGTGTTTCATTTTGACCATTAGGGAAGAGTACTCTTCATATCTGCAGCTCATCGATTAAAACAAGCTTTTAATTGATCACACCTGTCACGTGAGGGTTCAGTCCGATCAGTCCGGACAGCACCGCGGGGACTCCATAACCGACCTGCAACAGAAACCTGCTGCGTTCACGCCACAAAAACACTACAATACAGCAGATATTTGCGTGTTCTCACCATCCACAATCCTGCGTCAGGGTCGTTAATCTGAAATCAAACACGTGTTTGTTAATAATCTCACAACACGCGGAAAACTTTGGAGAGCAAATGAAACAGTCACCTGAACATAGGTGGCCAGACCGAAAAATAGGGACATGCACAGGTTGCAGAGCCGCCAGGTGACAGAAATCCACGACTTTCTCTTCTGGTTTTCACAAACGGCTCCCATTTCTGTCAGATTTCACTTCCCCGCCCACCCCGGCGCAACGCACAGATGATATAAACAATGCTACCTTCTGCTCGGTGAGACGGCGAGGGTGTGTTCGATTTTCAGAGAGCTGTCCGTTTCACTGATTCACACAAGACAAACCGACCGTAAGAATTTAATCTAATGATTCTTTGTTATATACAAACGTACAGGTAGGTGTTCTATTTAATGTTATAATTTCACCCCACAAGTCATTCACAGTTGATTCAGCTATTAGCCAGTGGTGCTAGAGGTTAATCACTGGACGGTCCCGACCATCAAAACAAGCGCACAGCCAAACGTCACAGGACCGTCAAAGTATCCACGAGGCGGAGGTGCGACTCAGTTATTCTTTACAAAATAAAAGTATTGTTCTCCTCGTTTCCTTCGGTTAATCTTTTGTAAAGATATTTTCTTGTCAGATATATTGAACATGTAATTTCCAGTTTATGATTATATTGCCTTTTTAACGTGTTCAAAACAAGCTACACGAAAACAATAAAACTAAAATTTAGTACAAAAGATGATGATGGTCGAATATTTTAGTCGATGCTGACTTTTCAGAATAATGAAGAGAACACTAATATCAATATTGTTCATTAAACAGCTGTATTTACAGACACTATAGAAAATATCCCTTTAAACCTCCAACACTGACACGATAATGACATAAAATCGATTAAAAACAAGACCCTTGTCCTTTTAAGCTGATTAAATTCAGCATTTCTATTTTTAAAAGCACACTTCCTGTTTTGTCCTGAAAGGAGCGCTCCACAACATCCGGTCTTGGGCGGCTGTTGACGCCGTCAGCTGATCGCGAGTCGGAAGCTAACGGCTAGCTCCGTTAGCTTAGCTGGATGTTTGTGACAGCCAACGTTAGCACACGGGGACCTTTAACGCGCAACGAGCGGTTTGGAAACGTCGATAGATCTAGCTGGAATCAAACCATAATCTCTCTGCTACCCGTCTGCCTTGCGGCTCGGAGCTGCCCTCGGTGAGGCAGGAGTGACAGCGGGAAGGTGAACTTGATCTCCGCGGATCTGCATTGCAGCCCGGCGCTGCTGATGGAATTCAAACACACAACAATGGCGAGTTCCAACAACTCTTCATCACCCAACGGTCACAACAGCAGCAGCAGCAGCAGCAGCAGCAGCAACAGCGGACCGGCGGCCAACCACCAGCACCAGTCCCAGCACATCACCACCATGAGCAGCCCCCAGGGTGAGTGTTGGCATCCGAAGCCGAGCCCGGAGCTGCTTCTGCTGCAGTGAAGGTTAACGTTAGCCGGGTTAGCCGTGGGAGGCTCCGGCTACTCCCCGGAATCACACATTCCAAACATTTCCACCCAGGCTGCCGAGCCTGTTCAGAACAACATCCAGTGGAATCAGATTTAATGTCCTGCTTGGTGTTCTGACATCTCACATCCGAAAATCTCCAATTACAGTTTTCACCCGTAAATGTCGGAAATGAGCAGATTATTAAATGCAAAGATGAGTTCTGCTCATCTGGCCAGTTTGTCTTTGGAAGGTGGATTCAGCAGCTCGGAAATAAAGACGTTATTTCAAAGGTGCAGAAAACCCAGTAGAACCCAGAAATGTCGCCTTTGTGAGGTTGACCAGAGAAGCAAACCGACCCAAACAGAACCCGCCTTCAGATGCTTTTTGTTCTTTGTGCAGACGTGAAAAACATGTTGGAATTGTTGAGTTTTGTCTCTTTTTTCATTTGCAGACTCCAACACTTGCTGGAGATGCCAGAGCGAAACAGGTGCCTGCTTTTTATTCCCTTTAATCTGCAATTCTCTCTGCAAGTTTCAGAGTTTCAGTCGGTTTTAATCATTTCTGACACATTCAACACTCTAATTCTGATTTATCTTGTGTTTTTTACTCCGAACCACTGTTGTTTGTGTGGTTTAAATTCATCTCTACTTTTGGAGGATTAATTTAATTTAAATTTAAGATCAGACATGTGAGATCATCAGTGGATGAACAGTGATTTCCTGCTATTTCTGACTAAATTTGATGAAATGGGACTTTTCTTCTGAAACCGCAGCCCTGCTGATCTTAAACCTCTAGATAAATGTGAAATAAACCCGGTAATAAATCATGAAACATGTCTGACAGGAGTAACAGTTGTGTTTTAGGTGAATAATCTCTGATTTCTGAACTGCTCTTTGATCTTTTGTCTCGCCTCACTGCTGCTAACGAACAAACGCTAACTGTTGACGCGACGGTGAGCTGTTGCCGTGACACGTTCATCCGCCATCATCTCATCCCGTTTCTGTGCGTTTGCCTCCATTTGCTGCTTGTTGCACCGACGACCAACAAAGACGAGATGAAAGACGAACTCAATTCTCAATCTTCCTGCAAATCTTTTCTTGCTGATTGTTCAGTTTGTCTTTGATCTTTCTTGTCGCTGTTGGTCCGTCTCCGCTCGTCTCCGCTGAAGCCGTGCACGGTTCGAGGCCAATTTCTGTGATTTTTTTTTGTTTCTTCGCAGACTTTTGCCTGTTTTCAGGGATTTTTAACCAGATTTGTGAAGCAAATTAAAGGTTGTCTTCTCACCTTCAGGCTTTCAGATTAACCTGTCTGGAGCTCCTCCAAGTAAGCCAACCCTCTTTTCTTCAGCACCGCCTTTCCTCCTGACAGTCGGGTATGAGGGAAGCCTGACCTTTGACCTCTACTAACCCACCCTGACCTCTGGAGCCTCGTGCTGTCGAAGCTATTAATCAATTCTCAATATTTCCATTAACGCCGACTTTTTTCACGGAATCTCTCTGCTTGTTGATTAATCTGATCAGATTAGTTGTTTGCTCAGAAACGAGTGTTTTATTGCGATATTCTTATTTTTTTAATTTGAATGATCTAAATCTGATCTCCAGCTTTTAAACCACTTTTATCCTGGAAGGAGGAACCTCGGTGTCCCCAGCAAACAGAACTTATCTTCATCATGTTTTCTTCTTCATTTTTTCCTTCGAGACGAGACACGTTTGAGCGTTGTCGTCTTCACCTCGTTAAAATTCCAGACCGCTCTCGTGTTTGTGGGCGGAGTCTGTCCAAAATCAAAGCAGTTGGCCTTGACGAGCATGTGTGTGCGCGCGTGTGTGTGTGTGAGAAGCGCCTTTAGCGACGTGCTAACTCAAACGTACAGTCCAGCATCGGCGCAGAAGAAGAAGAAAAGGTGGAAGGCGTGTCTGCGCCGGGGTCGCCGACCGTCGTCTTAATTAGGAGAATCAAAGCCGCAGAGTCGGATTCTGGGCTTTGATGCGGCGCTGGCGGCGGTCAGGTGACGGATGGCACGTGTGGTGGTGGCGATGCTGCATGTCCTCTGAGGGACGTCTGTCTGACTTCACCTTTGTCCCGTTTGTCTCATCCTCGCTCGCCCATCGCTCCCGCCCGGCGCCGTTTGAACACGTGGTCACATGACCCTAACCCCTCTCTCGACAGGCAAACGCAAAGCCCTGAAGCTAAACTTTGCTAACCCCCCGATAAAACCCATGACGAGGTTCACGCTCAACACGGCGGGTCCGCCCTTCCAGAACCCCCACATGTGAGTAAGGCCGCCGCCCTCGGGGTCGCGCTGTCCCAACCGCCGCCGTAGCTCCTGGTGTTTGCTTCCTTTTCGGTCAGCGAGCGGCTGAGAACCCACAGCATCGAGTCGTCGGGGAAGCTGAAGATCTCGGAGCAGCACTGGGACTTCACCGCCGAGGACCTGAAGGACCTGGGCGAGATCGGCCGCGGGGCGTACGGCTCCGTCAACAAGATGGTGCACAAGCCCAGCAACCAGATCATGGCGGTGAAGGTGAGTCGCCCCTGGTCCGCCGGGCCAGTGGGCGGGGACAGGCCTCCAGGCCCCGCCCGCCCCCCCCCGTCGGCACCAGCATCAGCTGGGGAGGCGGGTTAACGGGTTCTGCTCGGCTTCCTCAGCGGATTCGCTCCACGGTGGATGAGAAGGAGCAGAAGCAGCTGCTGATGGACCTGGACGTGGTGATGAGGAGCAGCGATTGTCCCTACATCGTCCAGTTCTACGGCGCGCTCTTCAGAGAGGTGAGCCCGCCCGTCCGGGTCCAGGAAGCGGCTCGTGTCTGCGCTGTCTCACCCGTCCTCGTCTGTGTTCCAGGGCGACTGCTGGATCTGTATGGAACTCATGGCTACCTCGCTAGACAAGTTTTACAAATTTGTGTATTGTTCGCTAAACGACGTGATTCCAGAGGAGATATTAGGAAAAATAACGCTAGCAGTAAGTGTTGCGCCTGGCTTGTGTCTCGGTGTATCGTCCTGGACTCATGGCTGTCTCTGTCCTCCAGACTGTGAAGGCTCTCAACCACTTAAAGGAAAACTTGAAAATCATCCACCGCGGTGAGGATCCGCCAGGCGGAGCCTTCTGCCGGAGCCTCGTTGCTGCCTCAGCTCACCGTTGTGTCTTCTCGTCCTCGCAGACATCAAGCCGTCCAACATCCTCCTCGACCGGAACGGCAACATCAAGCTGTGCGACTTTGGCATCAGCGGTCAGCTGGTGGACTCCATCGCCAAAACCAGAGACGCGGGCTGCCGACCGTACATGGCTGTGAGTAGCCCCGCCCCTTCGTCCACAGATAAATGTCCTGTTGGACAGGTTGACACCAAAGCTTTGGTTCCATCCTTCAAGGCAGGCATGGGCAAACTGTGGCCCAGGGGCTAAATGCAGCCCATTAAGCTTTTTACTCCGGCCCCCCGAACTCGAAAAAATTATATTAAACCTTAATATTTTATATTTCTTGCAATTCTCAGGTTTCCCACTAGAGGGCACACAGGTGTGGACCTAAGGAAAGGAAAGTGGGCAGAGAATGTTGAGTGTTTAATCAGGAGTGGACGCGATCAGCTGCTGTGTGTCTGATAGCCAAGAGACGCTAGCGGAGCTAAAGAATATAATAGCAGACGTCACTTTGCTTCAAAGTGTTACCAAAACGTTCCTGGTCTGGCCCCTCTGTCAAATCTTAGAGCCCCCTGTGGCCCGTGAGGAGGGCTTTGATGTCTAAAGACTGCAAGAACCGATAAAAGAGGCCAGTTCTGTATTAACCACGCCCACTTTGATTTCTGACCAATCACACGTTAGTTTTCAGACACCAGGTGAGAAAAACAGTGGTTCATTGGTTGGTTGTGGACCTCAAACACGTGAATCCATCGCGCCATCTACTGGTCTCAGCCAAGCACTGCAGCCATTTAAAGGTTTGAATCTCTTCTCTGTTTCAAACTTCATTTTTGTTTTAATTTCAGCCCGAGCGAATAGACCCCAGCGCGTCCAGACAAGGCTACGACGTCCGCTCGGACGTCTGGAGTTTAGGAATCACGCTGGTGAGCTGATGAAAGGATGAAAGCAGCCTGCGGCTTCGAACGCCAGCCCCGTTTGTCCTCCCGGGTTTTCAGCTGCCGTGTCCTCCATCGTGTCTTTCAGTACGAACTCGCCACCGGACGCTTCCCCTACCCCAAGTGGAACAGCGTGTTTGATCAGCTGACCCAGGTGGTGCGAGGTGACCCGCCCCAGCTCAGCAACTCCGAGGAGAGACGCTTCTCCCCCAAATTTATCTTCTTTGTCAACGTATGGTGAGGAATTTAAAAAAAAACAAACTACGGCAACCAGGAAACCAGCAGTAGTTTTGTCACAGAGATGATGCTGTAACTTTATAAGTTTATCGGTTTAGTGACGTTAACGAGCACTGTCAGTCTGCCCCCTGCTGGACAGAAGCCTGAACTGCAGTTTTTTTTCTTCGCAGCCTCACGAAGGACGAATCCAAAAGGCCCAAATACAAAGAGCTGCTGGTGAGTCCCCGCCCGTTTCCGCCTCCATGTGTGTGTTCTCGACGCGCCGGTGATGCAAGCGTTGCCTCTCGCCAGCAGAAAGATCCGTTCATCCAGATGTACGAGGAGCGCCCGGTCGACGTGGCCGGGTACGTCTGCAGGCTCCTGGATCAGATGCCGGCGTCGCCCAGCTCGCCCACGTACATGGACTGATGTCAGGACATCGGCTCCGCACCAGAAAATATTCTGACGCTAAAATCAAAAGAAAAAGACTTTGGGAAAACAGACCTCGTGTCCGTTTGTTTGGTCTCCTTCAGCGTTTAAAGAGAATTATTAAGTATTGAAATGATGACGTTCATTTCAGTCGCGTCTGTATGTTGATGTTAAACTTGTTTCTCTCTCGTGCACACACACACACACACACACACACACACACACACACACACACACTCTTTAATGCACAGTAAAGGTCTCCACTTGATCAAGCCGTAAGAATAACCAGGACGTTGATGTTCTAGCAGCAGACTGTGGAATCGTGCTCATGGATCGGCTCTCCTCTTCGTGTGTGAACAGTCTCGCTCGGTGTTGTAACAACCGTGATTTCCCGAGTTTAAAGGCTGTTTGTTTGCAGCGCTGCTGATAAATAAAGAAACAAAGAGACGAGTTCTGGTTTCATTTGTTTTGGGTCAAAAAGGTGGAAAAACAACGATAATTTTAACTATTGAGGAAACATCCTCAAAGAGGATTCCAGTTTTATGTTTAAACATCCTTTTAAACCCAGTTTAGCAGCTTTATAGTTTCATTGTCGCGTTATTTTGCCCTTTATTTAAACCCCTCGTTTTAGCCCGCCCCCTGCTTTAAGCAGCCACTCTGATTGGCCAACAAAGCTGATAAATATTATGCGGACCAATGAGCGCCAAGAGCAGAATACGTCATCATTAGATGCCGGAAGAAGTGTTCCATGTGTCGTCCATCCTCGAAAAGTGTTTCCAGCGTCCTCTCGGTAAATAACTTGGCTAAAGAAGATGTAGAAAAAGGTCAACGAGCATTTTTAGATTGTTTTTCCTGGAACCAACCGGTGCTGGTGGCTTTTAAACCAATTGGAGGCTTCTTATTATGAACACTGGTCATTTAACGCTGTTTCTCGGAGGAGGAGTTCTGTCTGCGGCTCGCTGTCACCGTCCTTCCCACCGGACTGTCTTCCAGTTCTTCCGAACCATGGCGAGCTCCAACCCGGAGAGCTGGCAGCCGCAGCGGAGGGTCAAGCACAAGGAGCCGCTCCGGCGGGTCAAGTGCAAAGAGAGCCGGAGCAAACGGACCGACCTGAACGGACCGTCCACCGTCTACCTGCAGGTGCTCGGGGCGGGCAGCAGAGACAACCCGGCCTCCATCTACGTCTTCTCCGAGTTCAACAGGTGATTTGAGGAACATCAAAGTGCTCCAGACATCCTTGCTGGCGCCTGGATGTTTTTCCAAAATGAGGGGAAAACTAAACAAATCCACCTCAGATTGACATGTGTGTAACCTGAGCTGCGGATTCCCGGTCCAGATCACTCAAAAGATGATAAATGTGGTCTTCAGAGATCCTTAAAGTCAGTTTGGTCACTGTAAATGTGGCGGCTGGAGGCCGAGACGCTGGTTTGGTCTTCACCGTTGCCATGGAAACGACCAACCGGAAGGATTGGTGTTGAGTGAGTGATTAGGATGGCTGCTCGTTAACCCTGATCTCTGCTGCAGGTACCTGTTCAACTGTGGAGAAGGAACCCAGAGGCTGATGC
The DNA here is from genome assembly GCA_016586285.1 of Arothron firmamentum. Taxonomy (NCBI): domain Eukaryota; kingdom Metazoa; phylum Chordata; class Actinopteri; order Tetraodontiformes; family Tetraodontidae; genus Arothron; species Arothron firmamentum. The sequence goes on from BJFM01006309.1 coordinate 15,656, forward strand.
AGGAGCACAAGTAAGGTCTTCACCTGCGCCAGCTCCGCCGTCTTCCCCGCCCACTCACCTGTTTGCTCCTCCCACAGGCTGAAAGCGACTCACCTGGACAACATCTTCCTGACCAGGATGAACTGGCAGAACGTGGGCGGTTTGTCCGGTGAATCAAACACGCCAACAAACGGCAACATTCCTGTGATCATCCTGCGTTTGACAGGATGAAAGAATGACTGATGTTTCCTCTTCAGGGATGATTTTGACCCTGAAGGACATCGGCGTCCCGGAGTGTGTCCTGTCTGGACCGCCGCAGCTGGTGAGACCTTTAATGAAGACTCAAACCATCAAAATGACCCCTCAGGACGGAACCTTTAGGGCTCCGTGAGCTGCTGCGCCACCGCCGCTGCCCTCACGCTGCCTTCCATTAACGTGGGCATTAAGCTGTGCTTCCACCAGGGGGCGCTGCTCTGCTCCTGTCCTCTCCAACACTTGTCTTTGTCCTGTTTTTAATCAAAGGAAAACTTCCTGGACGCCATCAAGTCATTTTCTGGACCGCTGGAAGACATCAAACTGTGTATGTACGCTGCTAATGCGGCTAACGCTCAGTAGGGGTGTGTGTGTGTGTGTGTGTGTGTGTGTGTGTGTGTGTGTGTGTGTGTGTGTGTGTGTGTGTGTGTGTGTGTGTGTGTGTGTGTGTGTGTTTATTGATGAGATTGATTCTTGGTTCCAGCGGTTCGACCCTTCACCGCCGAGCCCTACACCGACAGCACCATGACCGTCCACCAGGTCCCCATATTCGGTCAGTCCGGGTCGTCTTCGTGGTGACCGTTGAGCTGCTTTTTGACGCCGATCGACTGTTTCCTCTCCAGGTCAGGTGACGACAGCAAGTTCAGGCACGGATCCAGGCCCCCCCTCCCCCGACAGCCGCTCCGGAGGTCCAGGTGAGTCCAGCAGACCTGACGGAGCTGAAACCAGCCAGATGTGTTTCAAAGAGCCGTGTGGTGTTCCAGCTGAAGCCAGGGCGGCCGGAGACGCGTCCCTGCTGGTGGCCTTCATCTGCCAGGTAAACCCGCCTCTGCTCCTGGCCCGGCCTGCAGGAGGAACCTTCTCTCACCTTCTTCTCTGCTTTTCCCTGCAGCTTCACCCCAAGAAAGGAAACTTCTTGGTTCCTCAAGCCAGAGAGCTGGGCTTGCCCGTGTGAGTCTCCCAGAAGTGAAAGTGAAAGAGCCTCGAGCCCGGTTTGATCCGCCATGTTGTTCGTGTTGCGCGACTCCACTAACCACCAGAGGGAGCTGTTCAGTCACCTCTGTGGCGCTTGATTGATTCTTGTCAATTATTGGTTATTTCAGGAGTAATTCAGCAGAAATAATCAAACTTTGATGGTTCTTTATGTTCCGCTGATGGTAAAATCACCAGATGACCTAACGTTGGTCGTTTTCCCTCCCTCAGGGGCACCGCCGCCATCGGGCCGCTCATCGCGGCGCTGAAGGACGGCAGGAGCGTCACCTACGAGGGCAGAGAGGTGCCGCCTCACTAGCGTCTTCCCTGATTGGCTGCCGGTCGGGCTTCTGCTTGCTGACGTTGTGTTTGCACAGATCCGGCCCGAGCAGGTGTGCACGCCCACCGACCCCGGCCCCGCCTTCCTGGTGGTGGAGTGTCCGTCCGAGGCGTTCGTGGAGGCCGTGTGTTCCGAGCAGCAGCTGAGGAGGTGACGGTTCCAGCCTGGTTTGTCGGATCTTCCCGGAACCAAGTTTTCCATCCGTTGCCTCCTCCAGGTATCAGACGGGAGGCTCCGAGGACGCGGCGGCGCTGGTGGTGCACATCGCCCCGGAGCGCGTTCTGAACACGGACCAGTACCAGGCCTGGATGGAGAGGTTCCCACCCTCGACGGAACATCTGATCCTGAACGAACACGTGTCCACGGTCCACAACGTGCGCAGCCACAAGATCCAGAGCCAGCTCAACATGATCCACCCGGAGATCTTCCCTCAGCTCCAGACCTGCAGAACCACGGTAGGCGGTCCAGATCCCCAGAGGACGAAGAGTCTGTGTCACGTGACTGTCTTCACGGCTAACGCCGCGTCCTGATTGGTCGACTGATCCGTCGGCGTCGTTTATTGTCACCAAAGTCTGAAACCAGAAGGAGCCTGAAAAGTTCTTTGTTTTGCCCTCAGGAACCTCAGGCCTCCCTTCATGTTCCCAGCGTCCGAGCTGAGTGTCTCCTGAAGTTCCAGTTCAGACCAGTGATGGAGTGGCAGAGGTGCTTCATTTTCATCTGGCTCCTCCCCCTCACCCCTGACTTCCCTCTGACTCCTCCCCCTGTCTTTGCTCTGACCCCTCCCCCTGTCTTTGCTCTGACTCCTCCCCCTCTCTTTGCTCCTCCCCCTCCCCCTCTCTGTGCTCTGACTCCTCCCCTCCCCTGTTGTTGCTCCTCCCCATCACCCCTGTCTTCACTCTGACTCCTCCCCCTCCCCTGTCGTTGCTCCTCCCCCTCACCTCTGACCTTACTCTGACTCCTCCCCCTCCCCTGTCGTTGCTCCTCCCTCTCCCCTGTTGTTGCTCTGACCCCTCCCCCTGTCTTTGCTCTGACTCCTCCCCCTCTCTTTGCTCCTCCCCCTCCCCCCTCTCTGTGCTCTGACTCCTCCCCCCTCTTTGCTCTGACTCCCCCCCTCC
>BJFM01006309.1:18344-30081 GCA_016586285.1 Arothron firmamentum
CACTCTGACTCCTCCCCCTCCCCTGTCGTTGCCCCTCCCCCTCCCCTCCCCCTCTCTTTGCTCTGGTCAGGGACGCCGTTCCCGTCTGTAACCCTGACGACTTTGTGAAGGAAGCCTCCGAGGTTCCGAACTTCCTGGAGGAGGTGGAGGCGTGCAGGAGTGTGTCCGCCGCTGCTGAAGGTTCTGGTGAAACAGGAGCATAAATCTGACTCCAGACCAGCTCCCTGAGCCAGCATCTATGTCCCCACAGCTGGTCCAACGTACCCGGAGGTGGTGTTTCTGGGGACGGGCTCGGCTCTTCCCATGAAGATCCGGAACGTGAGCGCAACCTTGGTCAACCTCAGGTGCGACTCGACCTGTGACCTGAGCCAGCGTCCTCCCCCCGCCGGCGCCGTGACGCCTCTGTTTTTGCGTCCGCAGCTCCGGCGGCTCGCTGCTGTTGGACTGCGGCGAGGGGACCTTCGGGCAGCTCTGCAGACACTACGGGGACGCCGTGGACCAGGTGCTGTCAAAGATCTCCACCGTCTTCGTCTCTCACCTGCACGCCGACCATCACACGGTAGCTAGCTAGCGCCCGCGGCCGCGCCCGCCCGCCCGTCTGTGGCGAGCGTTCCCTGACGGCGCTCTGCTGCGTTTCAGGGCCTCCTGATGCTGCTCTATCAGAGGGAACGCGCTCTGGTAGGTCAACGCCGCGCTAACGGCCCCAAACCAGCTTCCTGGAATTAACCAGCGGGTTTGAACCTTCCAGTCCAGGCTGGGAGAAGCCTCCAGCCCGGTTTACCTGCTGGCGCCGGCCCAGATCATGAGCTGGCTCAGCCAGTACCACCAGCAGTGCCAGGAGGTCCTCCAGCACATCCAGTAGGTGGACACGCCCACCTTCTGTCCCCAGTTCTGCCTGCGGGGGGCGCTCTAGCTGCTGCTCCTTCTGCATGGTTCAGTTTAGTTCAGCTTGATTTAGGTTTCACTTTTTTTCTCTGTAATTAAGTTAGTTTTGATTAGTTTTTGGAGCTGGTTTGATAGTTTTTATTAGTTTTTATGTTTTTATTTTAGTTTTTTATACTTTGGGTTATTTGTCAGGTGCAAGATTCAAATGAAGAAAATAACCAAACCTAAAAAAAAAAGGTATTATTTTTAAAGATCTGTTCAGTAATCACGACAACCACAGTGTAGCTGCTTAAAGTGCAAAAATGTGTGTAAATAGTGTGTGTGGGTTAAATACTGGGCCGGTCCCTGCGTGGTCCAAATGACAGCTACCAACAAACAAAAGACACAAGAAGGAGAGGATTTAAGCGTATTTAATAACATATTTAGGGTGAAGACACTTGCTGTCGCCTCCCTGTTGTCCTCAAAATAATCCAAAAAGGGAAGAAATCAATTTTATATCGATCCAAAATGGACAAAGACTAAAACGACCAGTTTAGTTCAGTTAGTTTTGTTGTCAGTTTGGTCCTTTTCGTTGACGTTGACGTCCTTGTGCGTCTCAGCTTCATCCCCAACAGATCGCTGCAGGACGGCGCCGAGCCGCCCAGGCCGTCCATCCAGGCGCTGCTGGACAGGAACGGCCTGCAGAAGGTCGGTCCAAGGTCGGCGGGGGGCAGCGGCGCGCTCTGTTCTCACGCTTCCGCTTCAGTTCCAGACCTGTTTGGTGCATCACTGCAAGAACGCCTTCGCCTGCAGCTTCACCCACCGGGCGGGCTGGAAGCTGGCCTTCTCGGGCGACACCCGGCCCTGCGACGCCCTCGTGCGCCTCGGTGAGGAGCCGCCGTTTCCTTTGAGGCGGGGGGGGGGGGGATCTGGGAGGTGTGACGGCTGATGTCTGCAGGGAGGGACGCCACGCTGCTGATCCACGAGGCCACGCTGGAGGACGGCCTGGAGCAGGAAGCCCTGGACAAGCGCCACAGGTGAGTCGGGCGCCCTGGCCCCGCCCGTTTTATGCAGCAGGCGTGACTTGGGACGGCGAGGCTTCGAACGCGCCTGAGAATTGGTGGTTTTCCCCGCCAGCACCACCTCGCAGGCCATCGGCGTGGGCGTGAAGATGAACGCCGCCTTCATCGTGCTGAACCACTTCAGCCAGCGCTACGCCAAAATCCCGCTCTTCAGCGAGGACTTCACCCAGCGCGTCGGCATCTCCTTCGACCACATGAGGGTCCGTCTTCCAGCTCCGAGGTAAAGTCGCGCGCGGTGGCGTCACGTGACCGTCGGTCTCCGCCTCCCGTCTGCGCAGGTTCGCTTCGGCCACTTTAAGACGCTCCCCCGGCTGGTCCCCGCGCTCAAGGCGCTGTTCGCCGCAGACATCGGCGAGATGGAGGAGAGGCGGGAGAAGAGGGAGATGAGGCATTGGAGAGGAAACGGCGAGCTGCCGACGGGCGCCGCCGCCGCCGCCAAGAGACGCCAGGAGGCGCCGTCGAGCAGCGAGGTGGAGGACAAGAGAGCGAAGAGCAGCTGAAGCTCCGCCCAGCTGGTTCATTTGTGCAGATTTGTGATTTTTTTAATTTAACACAACAAAATCAACCCACACTAACGCCCCGCCCCTTTACACCATTTAGGCCCCGCCCCCTTAACGTTTAGGCTTGTAAATCAAACGAACCTGTTTTTTTTCTTCTTTATTCATGTCTGGAAAATAAAGATTCATGGTGGGTTTTGTTCGTCTGTTTCTGAGTTAAACATCTCTGACGTTCACAGGATGCAATTTTTTAAAATTTAACAATTTATAATATTTGTAAGTGTTTATAAAAAAAAGTCCTTTAAGCGGAGAGGGAAAGATTCCTCTTCTGGCCAGACGGGGGCGACAAAGCGCCGCGTCAGACCGCCACAGAGCAGCTGTTTCACTTTGATGTCAGTTTTTTCTTAACATTTAAAATGTGTTTTTTTTTTTTCCTCTTTTTGAGGAGCCTGTGTGTTAAATCGCGTCTGCAGCCGCAAACTTAGATTTCAATGTCTGACCTTTGAGCTAGAGCGGCGTCCTGAGAGGAGACGCGTCTGTCGGCTGCTGCTCGTCCTGCATCTTTAATCAATTCTCTTTCTTTTGCAGGAAAAATGAAATCATTTAAATTTGGCCTCGGGGTCAAAGATCAAAACCACAAGGACTTAACCTGTTTTCTCCTGAGTCCATTCAGGTTTGCAGTGAATTTGAGATGATTCAGGCCCGATTAATCGAGCCAGATTCAAGAACCTCCGAACACTTGAGGACTGAACGGCGCCTTCACCTGAGCTCAGGCACGTTGCCACGGCGACGGACCGGCGGAGGGATGTCAGCGCGCTGATACGGTCAGAACCTCTCCATTCATCCTCCTCGCTTGAATTTACTGTACAGTTTATGGGTTTGTTTTAGCCGCAGTTAGCCTGCCTTTTTTTTCATAGCTATCATGCTAATGATTGTTTTACTACTGCGTACGACCTTTGACCTCTATTTTCAGAATCTGACCCCGACGCTAACGCTAATGCTAACATTCGGTCATCGCTAATCTGGACCAGGAGGGTTTGATCCGAACATCTGATCTGAGCCGCGCTTCCACGCTGGAGCCGACTAGCGGGACCAGAACGTTCACTTCCCTCCTGCTGGCCGCCATCTTTGTGCCTGAAGAGGAAGTGATCTTCTGGAGCCGTTAGCGTTTCAGCCTTAGCTTGAGCGTCTGCAAACGTGATTTATCTCTGGTTTACCAGCAGCTAGTTGATGCTAATTGTCGCTTAAATAATGATATGCAACATCGTGCTCTGTAAGCATCGTGTCGTGCTAACGTTAGCCAATGAGGAGAATGGGGGGAAAAAGGGGTGTGTAAGTGGGCGGAGCAACAGGTGATATTTTTTAAGTTTATCAGGGCTGATCGAGCCGGAGCGGCGGTTAGCATCCAAAAGTCGACTCCTCGCCGCTCGGGCGGGGTTAACCCGGGAATCTGAATAATAAATCAACGCCGCCGTCTTCCGTTTGACGGCGACTCGCATTTGGTGATCATGCGTCAAATCAGGCCGGTCAGTCGCGAGCCGCCGGCGCCATAAATCTGCTCCTGATCGGAGATACGTCGGAGGGAAATGAGAGCGGCGAGGAAGCTGCTGACTCGCCGCCGCCGCGGGAGGGACGAGCAAACAGGAAATGAAGGATGGAGACGGCCAGCAGAAGAGCAGGAACTGAAGTTCATCTTCCTGCTGCGTTCAGGTAAAAAGATGGCCTCCGCTGAGGTTACCGTGGCGATGGAAAAGCGTGTTTGACTTCCTGTTTGTTTCTTTAGACGTGAGCGGAGAGCAGAAAAGGATGCTGGGAGCGTTGGTGGGACAAGGACACATGAAGGTCGCGCCGCCCCCTGCTGCCACGGCGACGGTGCGCTCTTTAACATCCCACATGGTCAAACACACACCTGCCGGCCTGTGATTGGCTGCGCTGGCGGCCTGGTTGCTAAGCAGCAGCGAGAGTGCTTTCCATGCGCACGCACGAGGCCGCGGCGGCGGCAGCGGCCTGTGATTCGTCATGTGTCTCCTAAATTAGAGGCAGACGAGATGAAAGTTTAATGAATTTAAATGATCGGCGCCGAAAAATGGGTCATTCTGACGGAAACGTTTCAAAGATCCGGGAGACCAGAAAAGGATGAGTGGACGGAGCGCTAACGTCCGGCTAACGTCCCGAAACGACGCTAACGTGAGAACGTAACAAACGACGCTAACGCGAGAGAGTGACAAACGACGCTAACGCGAGAGCGTGGCGGAGATTTCTGGGTTAACGGGGCCAAACTGTCCAGTCATCTGCTGTTTTCGCAGTAACCAGCAGGGGGTGATCAAGAGCCATCCAGCGCGACTGCTCGATAGCTAAAGTCCGGTTAGCATGGCTATTTTTTTCAAACCCGGAGAATCAATCGGATTCTGTTCTCTGTTCCGTTGACGAAACGCTTTAGCGTGTTTAGCTGAAGCTAATACTGTATTCTTCCATCATCCCCCCAAACAGAATAAAACATACAGATGTTCTTTTCCAAGCGGAATTCCCATAAAGCTGCGTAAACCCTCCTTTAATCCATTTTTAAACGAGGAAAAGACCCGACGCTGCTTTGATGTTTACCCGGTTTGTTTGTTTCTTTTTACTCCCGACTTTTACTTTGAAACGAAAAACCATCTGCTCCCGTGACACCGCCGCCGTACGCCGTGATGCTAACATCCCCACAGATGCTGCTGCTGTCAGAGCGCCAGACGTGTGTGTGTGTGTGTGTGTGTGTGTGTGTGTGTGTGTGTGTGTGTGTGTGTGTGTGTGTGTGTGTGTGTGTTTTGGCACAGAAGTTAGACGCTAGCCAGATTGCGGTTAGCTAACGCTGACATTTTACCATCTATAACGACAATAAACATTGTAGGAAAAGATTAGCCATCTCTGCTAATGTGACATATTAGCTAGCTAAATATGGTGCTGATTAGCGTGTTTTGACAGTTACAGGGCAGATGTTAGCTGCACTGCTCGCATAGCTAAGGCTTTGTGTTATTGGTGCTGTAAAAAAAAAAATAAAAATCATATTTTAAGACTTTAATGAAGTTTGTCGTGTTTTGGTTTGAAGCTAATGGAGTCTGACGACGCTGGGATTGGTTCTGTGTTCAAATCTGGAGGCCAAATAAAGAAATATTTGAATAATTCATGTCGATCTCTTTGGCGAGGGAGCCTTCATATTTTCATATCGCATCTAAAAAAACGACTAAAACCTGGATTTCACCGGCCACGAAGTGAAGCTGCCCGGACCAGGAAATCTCATTGCTTTTGTCAGGATGAAGCAGAACTTCGGGAACGTGTAGCAGCACGCTGGAGTGTCAGAGCAAAGGATTCTGGGAAATCCAGCAGCATATAACAGCCAGCCGCCGCACGCTGAAACCTTTTCTTCTATTATTCAATCATCTTCCTTTGAACTTTGGCTCAAATTTAAATTTTCACCACGCAAGCGCTTCTTTGATCTGCTGCTGGACTGAGAACGTGACAGAACGAGGCGCTCTGATTGGCTGAACAAGAAAAGGAAAACTCAGAAAACGGGATCAGATTTTGGTTTTGTCAAAGTCATCTTTTATTTGAGGAATTTCCCACAATTCAGCTCAGTTTGTCCCTGCTGACAAATAAAAGGCTAGAAACTAGGTAAGACCAGCTAAAAATAAGCTCCAACCACGAAAGATGAGCTAAAACCAGCTAAAGATGAGCTAAAACAAGCTAGAGATGAGCTAAAACCAGCTAATAATGAGCTAAAACCAGCTAAAGATGAGCTAAAACCAGCTAAAGATGAGCTAAAACAAGCTAGAGATGAACTAAAACCAGCTAAAGATGAGCTAAAACCAGCTAAAGATGAGCTAAAACAAGCTAGAGATGAACTAAAACCAGCTAAAGATGAGCTAAAACCAGCTAAAGATAAGCTAAAACAAGCTAGAGATGAACTAAAACCAGCTAAAGATGAGCTAAAACCAGCTAAAGATAAGCTAAAACCAGCTGAAGATGAGCTAAAACCAGCTAAAATGATTTAAAGAGGTACTTAGCGTTCAAGGATCACCGTTTGTCACGAGAACTGCATCCATATCCTTTGCTAGCCAGGTAACAGCTAGTAGCGGGTGGTATTAGCTAGATGAAGCTGTTAGCTCACACTGACAGAACCGTGCGTTAGCTAGCTAATAGAAAACAACGTTCTCTGACGTTCATTAGCTTTGAAACGTTTATGTCATTGCTAACGTTTCCCCTGGTGGGCGGAGCCTGTGAAGGTCCGGCCTTCACCGCGGTTACAGGATCCGCCCTGTTCTGATGAGCTGCGGAATAGTCGCCATCCTTCACCTGTCGAACGCGCCGCCACCCCATGCGGCGTCTGTCGCCGTGGCGATGGGCCTCCTGGGATGTTGCGCAGCAGCATCTTCTGCATAATTCATCTGGAATATGTAGAACGGGACGTCTCGCGGCTGCGCCGCCGCCGCTAATGAGACACCGCCGCTCGCTTCCATCTGCTGATCGCTCGGCTTCACGCCGTCGCAGAAGAACCGGGACGAGCGCGGCGCCGGTTCCGTCTGAACCCGAGCCGTTCTTCGGGACCGTCTCCCCGCCGGGAAGAAGTCATGTGATCCGTCAGCGCTGCTTCCTGTCTTCAAATCTGACATGGTTGGCGACGGTCGGCGGGCGGGGCTTCCAACGGCGGCGGATCAGCGGGGGGCGAGCGTCGCCATGGCGGCAGGACGGGTCCGGCCAGAAGGGGGCGACAGACAGGAGGGATGATGGGAGACGGTTCCTCGGTGGCTCCGGGCGTTAGCGTCGGTTAGCATCTGTCTCCTCCAACGGTTCGTCTGAAGCTGCCAGATGTTCACATCTGGACGGGAGGGGTCAACAGGAAACAGCCCAGGGCCGATGGTTGGGGGGGGTGGGGGGGGGGGAGCAGATGGCTCCGGAGAGAAGCAAACAGGAAGTGGGAAACAACAGGAAATGATCTGACTTTGATGAGGTCGGTCATTCCCTGTCTGGTTCGTCTTCTCTGAGGCTCCGCCCACCTGCATGCTCACCTGTCACCCCCCAGCACAGATGCCTGGTCCACTGATGGCCTTTCACGGCGCCGCGCGGCTCCCATCAGCCGCAGCCTTTCAGCGGACGGTCGACCCCCCCAGGGGGGCCCCGTCTGTAGCAGGAGCCGCGCCGCTAATTAGCCGCCGGGGCCGCTAGCGGCGTCCAGAGTGGACGTAAAGTTTGACGTGAGCATAAAAAGCGCTTTTTGCTGCCGAAGCAGTTTCTTTATGAAACCCAGGAGGAGGAAAATGTGAAGAACGGCGGCAGCGGCGGCGGCGGCGGCGGCGGCGGCGTGCTGTGTCAGGCCTCCAATCACGAGATGCGCGGCGCTGGAGCGTGTCTGACGGCGGCGGGGGGTCACGGGAGGGTCGCCGGGGCGACCGCCTGCGGCTGATTGACTCCATCTGAGGACTCGTTAGCATTCCTGCCGCATCGTCGCCGCTAACGACGCGTCTGTAATTAGCGGAATCAGCAGGGATAAGCCCCGCCCCAGGGGTGGAGAGGGGGAGGGGCAACAGCGCGTCGCGGGGGTGGGGACGGCGTTGAGGTCGTTACGAACGTTTGCCGCCTGTTTCCCTCCATCTTTAGCTCCGTTAGCGGTAATTAGCATTCAGGGAAGCTGCGCTTCCTCGTTTGGCGGCGTTTTAATTAAACAGTGTCGGAGCCGCCGCCCATAAATAAAGATGTTCTATTAAAAAAACAATCAGCAAAAAGCAGCCGGTCAGTTAATATTTAATAAGCAGCAGTTGTGGAGGAAGATGGAATTCCTGATGTGGAGCGCCGCCACCAACCAGTTTGTCGGAGTATCCCAGATTCCCACTGCTTCCTGTCATGTGACGTCCTGTCAACGGCAGCGAGGGGGCGGAGCCTGTTCCCAGGTCGCGATGGAGCAGCGCTCCATCGCCCAGCAGGTGGCGCTGGACGGAGGGACCAGGCGGACGCGGCGCTCCTCAACCTGGTTCCTGCTGTGAGCGGCGCCCCCTGCTGACCGGGAGGCTCCGGCGTCTGTCCGTCCCTCCACGGACGCCCAGCTGGACGGCGGCGCGGCCGACATCTGCTCAGCGGGTTTCTGCTCCTCCTCTGCCTCATTTGCAAACTCCCGCTGGGCTGGAATAATAAATCCTGCTTGTTTTGGGCTCATTAAAAAACCGCCGTGGCTCTGAGGCGCTAACGCTAACGAGGCGCTCGCGCTAACGAGGCGCTCACGCTAACGGGGCTCTGGGCGATCAGGAGGCGAGCTGGAGCGACAGTTCCCCAACAACGAGGATGTTTGGCGGGCGTGTCGGCTAACGTTCCGGCTGATTCCGTCGTTTAAACGCTCTAAATCGGTTCTGTTCGGCAGATTTCTGCGTCGGTGACGAGGCGCCTTCAAGGTCATGAGCTAGCATGCTAACGGCAGGAGCTAGTTCCACTTTCTGGGCAAAAAAAAAAGGCAAATGTTTGCATGCTAGCTGTTAGCATGGGCTGCAGGTGGAGAGATGAAGGCTCCCCCGACCACAAATACAAACATGAGGCGTTCAAGGACAAGAACGACAGAGCGTCTCCGTCAGCATTGTCCCGCGGGTGGAGGGGTCGCCGCGGCGCCGCAGCGGGTTCCCGTCAGCAGGGAGCGACGGCGCTCTCCTCCTCCTCCGCTCACCTTTGACCCCCGAGCTCCACATTAACGCCGATCACGCAGATTCCTTTAAAACGCCTTTTCAGCTCTGCGGCCACGTTTTCCATTTAGCCGCTAATGCGAGCGCGGCGGCGCGGCGGCCCAGGGAGTCACCGATTATTCACGTCCGTGACCTGGACGTTGGCTCAGATTCACGCTCGTTATTCTCGGCGGTAATTGAGGCCAAGACGAGTCAGCTAGCGCTCAGCCCCCAACGCGCCCGCGCGAAACACGGAGGCAAATTAAATCCGTTAGCTGCGCCATCAAATATTCAACGCTAAAGTTAACTTTCTGTCTTTTCCGCCACTAAAGTCCAGCCGTTCATAAAACGGCTTGTCGGAGAGGCTGGCGCGACCTTTACCTCGTCGTTTCCTCTTCCGCCACCATCAGCTGACAGGAAGCGAGCTAGCGTCGCGAGCAAAAACAGGCTAACGCTAACCTCGTTAGTGAAACTTTTCCCAACTTTTGGAGCTGTTAGCACAGTTCGCAGCGGAGCCCCGCCCCTTCCTGTGGCGGGCCGGTCCGGCCACCCAGCAGGGGGCCTGAGCGGCTCTGGGTCGGTGTTCCGTCTCCGCCGGTGTCACATTGATGGAGCGTCCCGGCTCTCAGGCGGCGGCGGTGCCGACAGTGATGGATACGCAGGTAATTACACCTGCGCTGACGGATGGCGCCGGCCCCCCCGCCCCCACATCCAACATGGCTGCCCCGTCCTCACCCCTCCGGAGGTCGGGGGGCTCGGAGCCCCGCCTCTGAATGGGTCAAAGGTCAGGTTGACCTCCCGGGTGGGTTTTGGGGGCGGGGCTGGAAGGTTTTGGAGGCGGGGCTGGAGGCCGCTAGCGCGTCTGCTGATGACGGACGACCACGGAACATCAGGAGGGATCCTGGGACGCGGCTCTGTGGGACAGTCTGGACCGGCCCGGCGGACGTCCCCTTTGCTGCTGGAGCGTGTGTGTGTGTGTGTGTGTGTGAGATTTTAAAAGTAAGAACTGGGAGGAAACATCTCTGCATCAAAGCTGTGAAAAGTGGTTTTCTTCTTCTGTGGTTCATGTCTGAGCTCCGGAAAACAGGGAACGTGAGACAGAGAGAGAGAGAGAGAGAGAGAGAGAGAGAGAGAGGGAGAGGGAGAGAGAGAGAGGGAGAGAGAGGGAGAGGGAGAGAGCGCTCTTTTGCTCGTTAATTAAACGCCATCTTGGCGTTTGGCCGACCGTCAGAGCGTCTGTGGTCACCTGACCTTCCTGAGCCTTTAATAATGGCGGTTCTCCTGGAGTCTTGAGGTCAGAGGTCGTGAACCTGGAAGAACCAGCAAAGGAAACTTTATTTGTGCGTCTGACGGCTGTTTTTCCGGCGCGTGGGCAGATTAGCGCTCTGCTAGTTGCTCCTGTCTGCCTCCGCCTCGCGCCTCGGCCGCCCTAATTGAGCGGCGTCCTCAAACCGCCGTGTTTACCAAACGCTTCTGCCGTCGTTAATAAACCGCCGTCTCCGCTCGGCGACGCCTTCCAAAGCTGTGACATTTATTTCCAAATGGTAATTGATTCAGAGGAAGCTGTTAGCATGCAGCGGCGAGGTGGCGGCCCTCCTCTCGGGGCCGGAGGAGCGCTCAACGCCGCCGCCGGAACCACATTTCCTGCTCTTTGGCGTGTTGTTTGGCGTGTTTGGGCCCCCTGGAGATGTCAGATGGCGCTTTTCCCTGGTTCTGTCTGGATGAACGAGCCGCTCGCGCTCGTTTGCTCCGCGGGGACGATGGCGATCCACCATCGGGGCCCTCACGGGCCGCCGTAGGCCCAGGACCCGGAGCTTCCTCGCCGCCGTCTGCTGTTCTTGTGTCAATAAAGTTGAAGTTTCGTCCGAGCTCGCCGCGGTTGCTTGCAAGAGTCGTTGCCGTGGAGACAGCGAAGCACAAATCAGACGCTTTCATTTTGGGAGGAAATACGAGCCCATTACTCTGCCGCCGCCTCGCCCTCGCCCTCGCCGTCAGCGCTTTTTGCTGACGCTAGCGCTGCTAACGCTGCTAGCGGCGCGCCCTCAGAGCTGTTGGTCCTCCCGCCTTTGTTCTGACCGACGGCGGAATCCAGCATCCATTTGCGACGGACGTCCGTCTTTTCCCGCTCCCCTCCTGAGCGTTAGCGCCGCCGCGTTGATCTCCACCACGGCGGGCCCACTTCCTGTTCCGTCTGTGGCGTTCAGGCGGCGGCTAACGCTCGTAAACCAGGACGTTTGCTGACTGTTGGCGTTTTGATCTCCAGGTTAACGGTGAACATGTTTTACCGTCTCGGTGGGACGTGGCGGTGACGCTAACTAGCGCGCTAACACCCGGCTCTCTGGTTCCTGACTAAGTGACCTAAATCCTTAAAAATGGCCGTTGGCTCCGCTTGCTGACTCCTATCAGCTTGGCAGCCGTTAAGCTGGGGGCCCTGGGGGCCACGCGGACCCTCGGCGCTCTGAAAGCAATCAGAAGCGACCTCGGCCGAGCGGCGTTCGCCTCCATCAAACATCCGTCAGCGGAGGCAAACAAAACCCGGCAGCGGACTCCGTCAGCGGCGGACCGGAACCCGGCTCAGCCAATGACGGCGCTTCCTGTCCCCTCACCTGTCGGCGTT
>BJFM01006315.1:14939-35525 GCA_016586285.1 Arothron firmamentum
AAAAAAAAAAAAAGGTATTCAAAAAAAAAAAGATCTACTATACACAGACCAAAAAAACCCCAAACAAACAAAAAAAACCCTCCAACAAACTCATTTACATGTACCGGGGAGACAAAAGGTCCAAATAAAACAGCAAAATCAAGTTCTGAAAATATTTACAATCTCTAAGATCATCAGTGTGGGGAAAACGCTTCATTTAAACCTGGCAGTCATTCATCTGAGCCGTTTGCTTGTGATGCCTGATCCAAGGCAACTTCCAAGTCCAGCTGCTCATCTTTATTCTGCAAGAAAAAAAAAAAAAAAAGAATTGTAAAAGTTGCAACAACTGACGCCACTCAGCAGGGGTCGTTGTGGGGTTGACAACCCAAAAGCTTCCTTGTATCAGTCTCTCTTGAAGCCAGTTTGAACCAGTCTGTGACCTTTGTCTTTGTCTGGACCCACATGCTGTCCGTGGTTAAAACTATTACTATGACATGGAGTTTAACTTATCACACCCTGCAATACAACAACAGACTTTAAAGAGGAGAGAATACTTTGAAACAATTAGTGATGAAAAACATCAATACCTTCATAATTTAGCAGTGTGTATTTATTCAGAGGGAAAACAGGCCTCAGAAAGTGTGGAAGAGTTATCCATCACATATTCAGCGTGGTGCATGATTTCTCATCATTGGCCATGTCGTGTGATACAAAACTCAGTTAAAAGTTTTCAGTCACGTCTGATCACGTATGATATATGAAACAGTTCTAATCAAATCACATTTGCAGCCCTGCTGCTGGATGACTAGAACATTTATGCATATGGATTATAGACTTCACCTTTTTCATCAGTCCCAGCAGCCCTTTCACAGTGGACATCAAGGAGTTGGACGTCTTCACAATATGTTCGTGGTACACAGTCTTCTGCTCCTTCACAGACGTCAGAGTCTGCTCGGTTTGGCTCAGGGTCCTCTTCACCTCCTCCAGCTCTCTGGTCAAGGCTTTGTTACTTTGCTCCAACTGCGCTTTCACCTTTGCGTCCTCGTCTGGAACGAAAGATGAGTAAGAAAGTTGGAGTGATTCTGTTGTGGTGAGAAAATTCCGCGGCCGAAGAAACACCTGGATGCAGCTCCTGAGCACACAGCAATCTTCCAAGCATTTCCTGCCTTTTCTCATTTTTACAGAAGCAAAACTGATGTGCCAGTACACATGTGTTTCAACAGAAATCACAGAAAGACAATAGCTGAAGGAAATGGCACTGGGCTTTTATGTAGCAAAGCTCAAATTGAGCCAGATCATTGTCCACGAGGACTTCTGGCACAGAGTGTAGCTTGCATCGCTTTCAGAGAGAACATGTAAGACCAATT
Source organism: Arothron firmamentum (assembly GCA_016586285.1). Lineage (NCBI taxonomy): Eukaryota > Metazoa > Chordata > Actinopteri > Tetraodontiformes > Tetraodontidae > Arothron > Arothron firmamentum. The sequence goes on from BJFM01006315.1 coordinate 16,286, forward strand.
AAAGCCATACCCAGTTTAGCATCCTGCACCATCAGCTTCTGTTCAATCTCCTCTCGCGTCTTTTCGCTCTTCTCCAGTTTCTGCATCATGCTGGCAATGTCCACCATGGCTCCGTTATACACGATCAAATTACCCGACTCGCTCGTCTCTGCCTTAATGCGAGATTTAGGAGCAGATAGAAGACTTCGGTTACCTGAAAGAGAGAATAGTATCAGGTCCACGTTATGATGACCAGATATTACTAATGGAACTGAGTTAATGACGCCAGCTCACCTGTAAGGTTTTCTATCTGAGCTTCATTTAAAGAGGAAACGGGTTCATCCTTGCCACTGTCTGTCAGCTTCCGATAGTAGCAAGACTCTCTGATCACTGGTTTGTTTAACAGCTTCTTGATCTGGAAATGCCAGAACAACACTTAAAAAAAATACTCATCTATTTCAATACAGGAATGACAAAAAAAATTAGAGGGAACTATGGCAGGATTAGACTAATACTGGATGCACAGAACTAGAAGTGAACTCTGGAGATAAATGTGTGTACGTTTTGTTCACCTGCGCACGTGAAAGGTGCAGTCCCAACGTGTACAAGATCTCCTCCAGGTCCCTTTCCAACAAATAACCACAGTGGCTCTGGTCAAAGTAGACGAAAGCCATGAGCAGCTCCTTGTTGTGCGTGACCATCTGCTTCTTCTCCTGGTGTAAAAACACACACAAGCAAGATTACGTCAGCACTATAAATATACATCTCTTCAAAAATATACCTATAACTAACCTTATCTTTAGAGACGCTATCTCTTGATGACTTGCGATCATCTTTGCGGTCCCTCCTGTCTCTGTCGTTGGAGTCGTCATCATCCTTGTCTGGGGGGAAAGAAAAGTGGGTAAAAGTGATGGAAAAACACCAATGCTTACATAACTGTTATCAGTGTTTTTTCAGAGGGAGAACAGGCCTCAGAAAGTGTGGAAGAGTTATGCATCACATATTCAGCGTGGTGCATGATTTCTCATCGTTGGCCATGTCGTGAGACTAAACTCCCTGTTCATAGATTTCAGTCATGTGACACATGCAAGCGCATGAGAAGGTCAAGATGGCAATTCAGAGGAGAAAGCGGTCAGTCAGATCTCACTCTGAACCTGTGGAGAACCCTTTGCCTGGTCAGCCTGATGTGAACACGACCTCACGTGAAAAAACTATCAACTGTGTAATATTAATAAAACTTAGGGTACCGTCATCATCATCATCAACATCTTCGGCCTCCATTGGGTCATATTCCTCAGCATTAGCTGTGCTGCCCTCGTCTTCATTCTCCTCTTCATCTTGAGAGGGCTCTTTTTTAAGTGTCTTTTCTTCACTCTAATTGACAATCAGATGTTACTCTGCTGCATGAAAACATTCACTACTAAAACCAAAGAGATTTACCTTCTTCTTATCCTCCTCATCCTCTTTAGGCTTCTTTGCTTGTGGCTCTTCATTTTCCTCATCCTTTTCCTTCTTTGCCTCCCACTTTTCCACCTCCTTCTTGTTCTTCTTTTCCTTCTTCTCATCTTTTGCAGGAATTGCAGCGAGGGCTTTATAGATGCGGTAGCCGAAGTCTCTCTGTAGCATTTCATTAAACAGCTCTGCAAAGAGAGAAACCTGAGGAAAAAGGTAATTTAGAACAGTTTAGTTTCGCACACATCCAGTCTAATAGTTTCATCTGTTGGAAAATCCAGAAATGATTCTTACCTCAAACGAGTGCTCCTTGTTGTCCTCCAGTCGGTAATCCAGCAACACACTCAGAGACATGACGCTGCAGTCAAATTTGCCATTCTTTGCTGCCCAGTTGGGGTTTACGAGGATGGTGGGCTCATCGGGGAGGATGTAGCGTCTCTCTCTTCTTTGGCGGTCAAGCTCCTCCTGACGTTTCCTCTCCTCCTCCTGAGAGTGACGTACACATCAGACACAAGTGTTTACAGACCATAAAGACGGCAAAGCCCATCCTCAGTGAATGAGGCACCACTACTATCTGCAGTAACAACTGCTTCCATCGGGCAGGAGATTCACCACAACCAGGCATAAGATGAAAAGATTAGAAAGCTAATTTGTCATTTCCATTCTTCAAAGCCTGATGTCTTGATGTTTAGTGCATTTTTTATTTTTTATTTTTTTTACATTTTATTAGTTTCTTTTGTGCTATGATTCTTTTTCACTGTTGGTTGCACAACAAAACACCCCATGTACCTTTGACATTGATCTATATATCTAAACATTAATCAATAAAGACAAATGAAACTATTTACTTCTCTCTCTTCTTCAGTGCGAGATGGCTCTTCCACTTCAGGAATTTTGCTCTCTGGTTTGTCTGGCTCCTTGGACTCCTCCACCTGCTCCTCCACCTTCAGCTGTTTGGTGAGGCGAGCGATCAGCTGCGACTTCAAGCCTTTGGAGCTCAGAGCGCGACAATCGAGCTCTTTGCGCAGGTCATTCACCTGCCGGGTCGGAACACGGACATATTCACTCTCCGACACATGCAGCCTGTTTTACGTGCAGGCAGCACGCTTCGCTGAACCTTACCTTCATTGATTTCGGGTCAAGTTTAGCCCAGTGCGTGGGAGTACTAACGTCCTTTGATTCCCCATCGTCCTTCTCTTCTTCCTCCTTGACAAGAAATCATTATGACAGAGAGATAGGCAGAGAGAAAGGAATGGGAGAGGAAAGAGTGAGCTAAACACTCAACGTCTGATTGAACTTAAACAGTTGATCCGTGCAAGAAGCAAGGCCACATCTTTCTCTCATTGTCTCGTCCTAGTGAGCTCTCGACTGTGTTTAAGTCCACTGCTACTGAAGCATACACAGGGAAGCTCTCTAGCTCTTATAAAAACCAACAGAAATGCCCCCCAGCTGCCAATCAATCAATCTGTGGAACACAAAAAAGGTAAAAATCAATGAGAGGTGTGTAGTTACGGTGAATTGAAGCTGGTCTCCAAACGGAGTGTGGATAGGGTGGCCCTACTATGATCTATGGCTGAAGTATTGAATATATGTCATTTATGGGTTTTATACACCTATGTCACATAGGAGCCATCTGTCCTTTAGTCCACCCAACTGCCCTGGAAAAACCAAGTTCTACATGTGGTCCAAATGAGAATGTAAAATCCAACAAAACAGACAGGAAACAGGACTTAAGGGAGGGTTTCGTTTCAAAGTTAAAAACATTATATCGATGTGAAATAAATCATAAAATCAAACATTTCTATAACACACAGTTCACACAACTGACTCCACAGTTTCCAGTGTGCAGAAATATTTTAGATTCCAACACTTAAAATCATTTACATCAATTAAACTAACGCACACCAACTTTTTAAGTTAAGGGATCTTGAAATAAGAATTACAAAATTGATTAACCCCAGATTATCTCCAAATTATGGATGATGCTGGAAACTGTTTTATCAGTTGCGATCAAGACCTACACAACACAACCTAGTCTCACTGCTTCCACTGTATGTGTCTGCTGGATGTGAGGGAAGGTGGATGTGCTGATGAAAAGGGAGAAGGAAGCAGGTGGAGGAGTAAACAGAAGACACCTAGGTGAGGGTTGGTGAAGTAATCTGACTGTGTTGCGTCTGTTTTAGTGTGAATATTGAGGTGTGCTGTGTCTGATGTGTGTCTGGGGTTTGTTTTTTGTAATTCCTGTGCCTTCCTGTGAGAATTGGAAATGAGAAAAGAGGGATTAGCGGTTCAGTGCCTGTTCTCCATCCGCCTCCTTTCGCTCGGCCGACAGCTTCTCAGCCAGCTGCTCCCGGAGTCGCCGTGACAGCACCTCCCACTCTGAGCGGGTAGGAAGACAATGCCAAACATCCGGAAGAAACAAAACCACTGTCTCCACATGAGCAGGGACAGTCCGCCCCTTGTGTGTCTCCTCTGGTCGATGATAGCGAATCTCTGCAAAACGATACCTGTCGCAAAGGAAGAAGGTGCATTGGAAAGAAACATTCTGGTCAGGGCACAGAATAAAAGGCGAGCCTTGCTAGGGCAAGCCTTCTACAGATATTCCCTCCCACAAAGTCACTCATTGATTTTACAAATCAAAACGGTGACCCGTCCCCAACACAGCATATACAGAAACGGGCCCAGTCTGCAGCTCTCCAACTGTTGTCATGGGTTACAGCAGCCATTTTGAGAAAGTTGATGGACAATCACAATAAATAGATCACAACCCAAATTCATCATAGCTTCGGCCAATTACTGATGCGTGTTCTGCATTTACCCTGGGATACACTTAAAACACTACATCAAGGTTGTGTGAAGAGAGAATCAACAGGACAGTGAAAGCCAGTTAAATATATAAAATATTTAACACAGAAAAGAAGAAAACAAAAATGACAGCATCTTCTGGTCCTGGGTCCAACCAGTCCATGCCTTTGTTTTGCCCCATCAGAATGAGATATGTGTAAATATACGTATAGATGACAGAAAGAGCCAAGACATTCACACACAAATGCCAAAGTAACTGGTTTCACAGACAATAAGTAAATGATAGGTAACAAATTAACAGGTCATTAACAATTAATACATATTTAAGATCATAATGGCATCAACCGCTGAAATGTATATCATGGTACAGGAAAGCAGTTCATTACAACGTTTAAATATTGATGAAAATAATAGCTCTTACCACTGAGTGCATAGACTAAGGTCTATGCCCGTGAGTGCCTTGCAACAGCGAATGGCTGTCTTTATGAGGACTGACGGATCCCTCTCTGGGTCAGCTCCATCCAGAGAGGGCGACCAGTGACCACCAATGGCCATGGCCTCATCTTTACCTCTCATCCCCACCAAAAACTAAGAGAGAAAAAAAAAACAGGTGCGAAGTAGAGCCGCAGAAAATGACAACACGGTTAGTGGACAGGAGGGACAAGGGGCTAAAGAGAGAAAAGACCAAAGTGTCAGCCACATGCCCAAACTAACTTTTTTTTTTTTTTTTTTTTAGCAAATGCAGAAGAGGAACTGGGATGTTGCAAATGACACTGATCTTGGGAAGATGTATCACTCCTGCAGTTCTCACGCTTCTTAGATACATGTGGCTAAAGTACCTTAATGAGTCTAGCAGGATGCTGGAAGGAATCTTTGACTTCCTGGGAGTCCTCCGCCAAAGCACAGGATTTGTGATAAAGCTCCTCTAAACTGGGGTTAGCCAGCAGCATCACCTGCAATACAAGGAGAACTTCAATGTAACTGACCATAAATCATGACAATACTGATTCTGATAATCATGAGTAGATAATCAATGAGTGAAAAAGGCACAGACTCAACTGACAGTTATACCTTTGCACTGTAGGTGTGGTTGGCATCAGGAGGGTCCAGTACGGCCGTATTCTTTACTAAGGGATCCACCTCTTTATGCAAGATGTGGAAATTGCAGGCATTGTTTAACTGGAAGGGCCTTGTCATAGGGAATGCATCCACCCATGTAAAGACGGCATCAAAAAAGTCACTGGGAATATAGAGACTCTGATAACGCCTTCTCAGTTCCATCATGTCACAGCTGGAGCTGGAGAAACCCACAGAAGGCAGTTATTAAACCACAGGCTGAAGTAATGTGCACTGCTGCACATCACATGACTGAAACTTTGATATATACACAGACAGTTCTCAACTCACCAATCCAAGCTGAATTTGGAGAACTGGACCGTGTAGCGAGGAACCACTCTACGAGGCCGTCGTGGTGAGCGGTCTCTTCTAGGAGAACGGTCTCTGGAACGTTTGCGTGCAGGTGAACGTTCTCTTGATCGTCTGCGCTCACGGTCTCTGTCTCGACTAATAAAGGAATTCATCTAAATATACTGTATATGCTGCAGCTTTTAATGAGAGATTATTCCAGGTTTTCTCACCTGCGTTCCTCTTTACTCCTCAGGATTAGTTCAGGGCCCCGATCATTGCGATTGGGAAAACGAGGTGGGGGTTCGATGCGTCGGACAGGCTGGGGTTGGGACATCATTCTGATGGGGGGCTGAAGCAGACCGCCGGCAAACACATCTAGAGAAGTGACAGAAAATAATTTCTCCTTCTACATATTAAAGACAGAATAACAACAACAACAACAAAACATTAAGGCAATTACTTTACCTTTGGGGGGAGGCTGTGGGAGCAGAGGCTGGGGAGGATTGTGCAAAAGAGGGGCTAAAGAGGCAGCCGACAGCTGGGCTTGGAGGAGAGGAGGGGGGGCCTGTGCTGGGACATTGAAGGAGTTTGGGGGAGGTAGGGATTGCAGGATCCCAGGGCCTGTCTTCATCATGTTAGGAGCTTGAGGCTGGTTCTACAAGAAAATAAACATGTTCAAAAGATCATCACAAGCAAAGTTCAGTCATCTTAAATTCAACAAACAACTCTGGTACTGTCAGTGGTTGCTTGAAAGTAAGACACTGAGGCTGCTGAATGTCTGCACAAGACTGATGTCAGATGTGTCCTAAAAAAAGGAGGCAATGTGGGCAAGATGGTCATGTTCTGCTAAAGGAAATAAAAGCTTTCAGTCAAACTGACTTAAGTCTAAAAAAATAATCCAACAATCCATAATTTTTGTCCTGTTTCAAGCAACTCTTAAATAGAAAACCAGTAAAAGCTACAGGAACATTGTTAACTGGAAGACAAAATGTTTTATTACTGGAAACTATGAAGTAAAAAACAAACAAACCAAAAACTAAAAGAGATCCAGCAAAGATTAAATAAATAAAAAACTGCAGGATGGTTACATTTTGTCTGTTGTCCGGAGTGGAGTGAATGTCTGAGTAGCGCAGCTGCATCCCTGGTTCATTGTAAAGGCCGCCGAGCTGCGGGGAAGCTTGAGGTAAAGGCTGAGGCTGCTGCTGATGCTGGGCAGGATTAAAACACAACAGTCAATGAAAGAGAAAAAAGATTAAATCTGAAAACAAACAAAAAAACAAAAGCTACAGATGTGCTACTGCTGCGGGATCCAGAACCCTCTCCATGGCCCTGCCTGCATCCTGCAGCTTCTGCTCAATGTTCTCTCTTTCCTCTCTGTCTCTCCTTTTTCTCTCTATCCACCGCTCCTCTGACTCACTATCTCCCCTCTCCTCCTCTCCCTCCCAGGTGGTCACAGTGGATGGCCGTCTACACTGAGTTTGGTTCCGCTCGAGGTTTCTGCCTGTTAAAGGGAAGTTTTTCCTCACCACTGTCGCAAATACCAACGGTTTACTCAGTGTGGAGCTTTGCCCTGGGAGCTGTTTCTCTTTTTGAAAGAGTAAAGTGTCTTGAGATAACATTGTTATGAACTGGCACTTTAACTAAAATTGAATTGAACTGAATGTGAACATAGACAGAACAGTTTTAAATATTATATTAATTATAATATTAATATTAATAATATACTATATATTATATTAAATATATTTTAAATATACAATAAAGTGCATATTGAAATATAGGAAGAAAAAAAGGAAGCTTCAAGCAGAACACCCAAATTGGTGTCTTTCTTAGCAACAGAATACAAGCGAAAAATATTCCTACCGACTGGTTTGGAAGCTGAGGTAAGGTTTGGATTCGTTGGGCATTCCACTTGAACGGCATGTTTGGGTTGTACACAGCTTCCACAAGTACTCTGTCACCCACCTGAGGAGTTTTCCCCTTCACAGCACTGAAAAATGAAAAAGGTACAACATGATCACGAAGAATTTTATGTAATTAGAAGGATATGTAACACGCTCGTACCTTAGCTGGAAGAAAACATCTTCATCTACAAAGCCAAATGTGTCATGTAGCTTATTGACGACGCCAGTAAAGACTCGCTGCTTCTGAGGCTGCGTCTGCTGTTGGTGACTTGAACGTGGCGTTGGGTAGGACACGGTAATTTGGGCCGTCTGCTGAGGGTTAGACAGGCTTATGCTGGTGGGCAACGGCACGGGAGGCTGAGGGTCAGGAAATAAAAGGTTCAGCATCACATTTATAAATGTATAGTCTCTAACTCACAACTAAATTATAAATGTTTACATATTGTCTTACATCAAAAAAACAGAGGTGCATCATGCAAGGCACGCATTTGTATTTTACCTGAGAAAGTAGGGCTTGCTGAGGCTGTGGAAGCTGAGAAAAGAACATCCCAAACAAATTTACTCATGTATAACTAGAGACTTAATTTTCTCAAAATAATATATTATGTATAATATCTTAGAGACAGATCCCAGCCTCTGATGCCATGACCAGATAAAGTATTATGAAAACAAAACAATTTAAAATTTAGTAAAATTAAGACTATATAAAAGACCAAAGTGTCACATCAAGGCAAAATAAGCTTGTTTCACCTGATGAGGTACATTGTACAGTTGCTGTTGAGGGGGCTGCTGGGGAGGTTGCTGCTGTTGCTGTTGTTGTTGCTGTTGTTGTTGCTGCTGTTGCTGATACTGCTGGAGGGCCGTGTTAATCTGAGACTGTATGCAATAAGAAAGGAAAGGGATGTTATCAAAATGTAGATGGATAGGTACATAGATAAATAATGTTCTCCAAGTACTTCCTGACCGACCTGCTGTAGTGCTGCTGCAGCAGCAGCTGCAGCCTGCTGTTGCAACGCAGCGGTTTGCTGAGACAGCTGATAGTTTGCAGCAGACTGGTTGCTGAGAGAAACCGCGGCTAATGGTGACTGCTGAGGGTAAACAGATGGAGAAGCTCCTAGAAGAGATGGCTGCTGCACACCAAGAGCTGGAAACAGGCAAAAAGATACAAGATATAGGAGATATATGCATTCCTTTTGTACATAAAGAATAATCAGGAAAACCATGAGCAGACAAACTCTTATACTCACAATGCAGGCTGTTAAGATCGAGAGATTGCCCTGAGTGACCCGGCTGGGACACTGCTGTGGCAGCAAATTGAGTTGCCCAGGGTGGATTCTTCTGTCCCCCAAACTGGGCCATGACTCAATCTGAGGAAAAATGGTTTCCGGTCACCAGGCCAATGCTTGTCACTAATCAAGAAAAGATACATTTAATTACCATATAAACGTGAGTTTTCATTACACATAGTTGAGATATTGTACGAATGAGATTTGTGTGTAAAGTCTAAGTCAATTTCCAATTGACCCGTTTACGGCAGAAGCCATGTGTTCGTTTATGGAAAAACACAAGTTTCTTAGTTAAGACAATACGCAACTGTGTGGTACATGTATCTACATTTGTAAGCAAAAAATGTGACGATTTAAACACGCTGTTACATGAGAAGAATGTTGTTTACTGGTCAGGCTACGACCCAAATCCAAGATAACTATGATTTAGGGTGATGAACACCGCCTGAACACGACAAATAAAAGCAAAAAATGCTAATACCGAAATGAACTGAGTTGACCAAATACTTTAATGGAAAGGATAGCAATTCGCTCGACTGGTACTGAAATATTTTAAAATTTTGACCTTTGCAGTGCTTTTTTACTGCAAAGGTCTTGCTGAGCTAAGCAGCAGATGGGCTAACAGAGCATTACTCTCAGTAAGCTAAAGCAAGCAGACAACTATCTAAGACTTCCAGCTCAAGAATCCTCTTAGCTATTGTAGTTCACAACAACTCAGTTAAAGGTGCTAGTAAGTCTGTAAACATTTTATTTTTATGTCGTGCCTTACCTTAGCACACTCTCAATATGGTGACGCAGAGAGCATGCGTTAGCTAGCCTGCTAATAGAAAGTCGTTAGCATTGTTGCTAAATTAGCATCGTGCTTAATTTGTCATAAAGCGAGGCCCGAACTACGTTAATAGGTGCTGGTTCGGAGAGTTTGCACTAAAGGCCAATGTTTCAACTCATAAAGGCGTAAACACACAAACGACAAAAACATTACTGCATTCAATCTTCGTACAACATACAAACTCGCATTAAATATAAACATTTAGGTTTTCTTATCAATGCCTACCGATGTCTCTTGCGCCGGCCGATGGGGTTAAAAAAAAACAACTGCGCATGCGCGGACCGAGTTTCTTGATTTTTTTTAAAAGGTCTGTCATAAACTGTTTTTTTAAAAAAAAAAAACTCTCAATAACCAAATATTAGTAGTCACGCCATTTACTTAAACAACAACAGAACGCCTTCCTTTACTTCAATTTTAGTCACGTCAACTTTATTTGAAATATAATTTCAAAACATACACTTAGGAAATAAATACATATTTAACATACAGTATATCTGGTTTTGGTGATTATACTATATCCATGCAGGGATTAAACCGTTTTATTGGAAGGTTGTTACTTGTGATTATTATAATTGTAGCATGACAGTCGAAAACAATGCCTGGCTTTGCTTTACACTATGAAACAATTTTCCTCTCACAATAACTGTCGCTTTTATTCATTTATTTTACGTTCCAGCTCCGAGAAAACCTTTGCGTTGATTTCATCCACTTCATCTTCCACCTGGGCCCAAAAGACAATAAATAATATGAGAAGAATCGATATCTAACAATGTAAACGCCACAAACTGATGTTGCTCTTCACCTGTTCCACACTGTCGACTTCTGGGATGTAAAATTGTAACATGTTCTGAATGCCGTTCTTCAGGGTGACTGTCGAACTGGGGCATCCTGTGCAGGAACCCACCAGCTTCAGTTTGACTGTCCCGCTGTCAAACCCTTTAAAGATGACATCGCCTCCGTCCTCCTGCACCGTAGGTCTGGCAAAAACCACAAATCAGAGAAGTTGTGCAAGAAACAAAAGCAAAGCTCATCCTAAACTTTCCCCTGGCACTGGATTATTACCTGATCCGGGTGTCCAGAAGCTCTTTTATCATAGACACTATGTCATCATCATCTTCACAGTGACCTAAATTCAATGAAAAGTTGGATTGATGAATAAGGTATACTTTCCATGATGCAGAAATGACTAATATGGAGTGAGACTCACTGCTTTCATTATAGACGACACCTGTTGTTATTGGGTCACCACTCTCAAAAAATTTAGCTACAGCCTCTGAAACATGGCGCTTTATGTCTGTCCAGTCCACATCCTCATCAGTCTGCCAAAAGATAAGTAAATCTGTCGTCTGACTACCACATACATGACAACAAAATTCACTCACCAACAGATTCTATTTAAAACCTACTTTAGTGATTGTGATGAAATCTGGCCCAAAGAACACACTTTTCACCCCCTCAATTTCAAAAAGGTCCCTACAATAGGATATAGACAGAGAAAAATAGCAGTACTATTTAATACCACTATTTAAATATACAAATAGGTCATATCAAATAATAAAACTGAATAAAATACACAACCTGGCTAAAGTAGAACATCCAGCTGAGCTCGGAGAGGGAAAGTCAAGTGTCCCTGTGCCGAGGACAGGTTTAGACGGGAGAAACTTTAAGCTTTGGGGGTTTGGCGTGTCTTGAGTCTGGATGGACAGGTGTCTTTCTGCAACATATGATGGTTTACTGTTTTGGTTATTGGTACGCTTGTTGTCACTGCGATAATATCACATGATGAATAAAGAATAATATGCCAGGTAATTAATGTGGTATCTCAAATTTCCCCTTACTACAGAAGTGTGTGATTCCAGATGGATACGGAGTCTGGACTCTTGCGAAGTTCTGCAGCGTGGAAAGTGACTTGCCTGAGGATCTCGTCTTATCCGTCAACCTAAAAAAAAAAAAAAAAAAAAGGAAAAAACAAGAAGACATCGTACCGGTCAACGTCACAGTTTGGAGAACCAGAGGTGTTTCAAATTATTAAACAAATACAATTCATTACTTGCAGCTACTGATAGTGGGATTGTCAAACAGAAGTTAACAAAAGTATTAAAAAAAAGATAGCAACGCATAAAATATCCAAATACGTAAACGAAACCAAAGTTGCCCAATGTAGCATGCTAGTTAGCGGATAAGCTATTTTTCCCAACAGACGTTAAAGTAACTAAACTTTAATCTATGACACGTCGCTTTGTCAGAGCAATAGGTGTACTATATAATATACACAGTCGGTTCAAACCTGAAATGAGGCGTGTTTTTGGCCTGTAATAACTGGCGAAGTCCCAATCTCATATGAGCCGCCATGTTGATTGTTTTGACGTCGTAGCACCGTCTGCACCGGAACTCAAGATGATCTGCGTATGACCCAACGAGGGCGTTCACCTGATTTTTAAAACACGAATTTTTACGCAAACCCCCCGTCTATCATCAAGTGACAAAGGCATTAATTTATGAGGAACATAACATTTTTGTGCGATACACAGTGTTTCTGCGTCCATGCGGTCTCATCGACTCCCGTACACTAGGTGGCGGTATGCAGCGGTTGTCAGGAATTGCATCCCGTTATTAACTGTGGAAGAAGGAAACCTTGTGGTGATCTTGCTAGTAACTTCAGTCAGAAGTGACCCTTGTTGTTGTCATGTCTTTCCTTTGGAGAAATTCTGCTTCGCTTCTGAGGACATCCAGAGCAGCACCGGCTCTCCTGTCTGCTGCTCGCCTCTACAGCTCAGGTGTGCATTAAAAGGAAAGTTTAAAAGTCTACAAATGCCACAATTTTAAGGCGTCTAAGTCACCACATGCACGACGCATAAGCAGACTGTGAGCAAAGTTTTGCCATACCTGATCCATTTGCATTCGTTAAACTTTGGGATTTAATAACCAATACACCTGACGGGGTTCATTTGTAGTAAATATTTTGTACCGATGCAAGACAGCTAATTGTATAAAATATATATGACAATTTTCGACTAGACTAAGCCACAATTTGAACTTTGCCTCTTTTACAATCCAGCTCACTATCAGTGACGCAATCTGCACATTAATGAGTAGACAGAATATGTTACAGCCTTTTTGGATACTGCTTCCACGAAAAATTTAGAAGAAAAAAATGTGTTTTTAGTCTGCACAGGTATTACAAAATTTAAAACATTAAGTGAATTTGAGAATCATCCTGTTTTAATTCAAATCTATACATCTGTTTTCTGTTGCTAACCTTTTTTTTTTTAACCTTCTGGGTGGTGCTGTAGAACATTTATGAACCTTAAAATGATCCCGTCATTGATGTTGAATTTCTCTGTCTTCAGGTGGTCAGTATGAGTACATTTTGGTGGAAAAGCGAGGTGAGGAGAAAAATGTGGGCTTCATCCAGCTGAACCGACCAAAGGCTCTGAATGCTCTTTGTGATGGACTGATGAGGGAGGTGGGACAGGCCTTGGACAACTTTGAGGCTGACAGCGGTGTTGGAGCCATCGTCATCACTGGCAGTGAGAGAGCCTTCGCTGGTAAAGGAAGTTTTCTTTTACCTTTTTTTTTGTCATGTTTTCAGCAGAAAATGTCATAAAATCACTGCAAGTGCACCATAATAAACTGTCTGTTTTTCAGCTGGAGCAGATATTAAAGAGATGCAGCATCGAACCTTCCAGGAGTGTTTTTCTGGAAACTTTTTGGCTCACTGGAACAGAGTGTCCACAACGAAGAAACCTGTGATTGCTGCTGTCAATGGGTTTGCTGTGTGTATCTCTTTCTCAATGGGACGTTCAGGCTGCAGAATGTCAGCAGTGTCAAATACTTCATTAAAATCTCGAAAAAAAATGCACAAAAGAGAAGAATTATTTACAAAAATGGATTGGAATCTCCTTCCCTTCCTGTTGTGTCGCTGTCTTTTATTCCGGTCCCTCTGCTGTTTCAGCTGGGTGGAGGCTGTGAGCTGGCGATGATGTGCGACATCATCTTTGCCGGGGAGAAGGCGCAGTTTGGCCAGCCAGAGATCCTGCTGGGTACAATTCCTGGTAAACGCATTCTTGTCTATGTCCTGTAAATCCTTTCATTCTGTTTTTTAAGGTTAGAAGCTCATTGAGGTTTATTCTGTTTGTGGTTCTGCAGGGTCAGGGGGCACCCAGAGGCTGACCCATGCTGTGGGCAAATCTCTGGCCATGAAAATGGTTCTAACAGGTGACAGAATTAATGCACAAGAAGCCAAACAGTCAGGTAACAATATTTCTGGATATATACGTATATTTCCTTAGATATGTGAAGTGGTTGTGTGAGCCTTTAGCTCCCTCTGGTGTTGACATGTGGCTCTGTTCTAGTTTCAAAAAATTCTTTTAATAAAATGTTCACATAGATCCATGTTATGTTATATTTTGTTTTAACCTGCAAACAGAAAAGCGCCCTCCAAACTGTTGTCATTCTTTGTACTGATCTTTTTTGTTTCCCAGGTTTGGTTAGTGATATTTATCCTGTCGACCAGGTGGTATCTGAAGCTATTAAATGTGGTGAAAAAATAGCTTCCAACTCCAAACTTGTGACTTCCATGGCCAAAGAGGCTGTTAATGCAGGTGTGTAAAATTAATTAACTTAAAACTACTCAACTGAATAAAATGAAGTAACCGTTTATTCATGTAATTGCAGCTTTTGAATTGAGTCTGGCCGAAGGCAACCGGTTGGAGAAGCGCTTATTCCACGCTACCTTTGCTACAGTGAGTAAAAGAGTTGTTCTGAAAGTGAGATCCTCTAATATTGCTAAGATTTCATTACTGGCTTTTCTGCCTTACAGGACGACCGTAAGGAAGGCATGTCGGCATTCGTTGAGAAGAGAAAAGCCAATTTCCAGGACAATTAAAAAAAGAGCCTAGATCCTACATCTCCTGATATCAGCTGGGCCTTTGATTATGCACAAGGAGTTGAATGATGTTGGAACTAAGTTCAAGTGATCCGATACCGTGTTATGACCTCACGTTTAACTTGGCTATCAAGCAGTTAGAAAACAGAACACATTAAAAAATGCCTTGAGGGCATTCAACCATCGCCTTGTTTTTCTTTTCATTCTGTTATCTCCACAAATTTGTGATTCTCTTGAGGTCCCTTTTGTTAATGAGTTTAGAGGTTTGTCTCATTAAAGTTAACCAGTGGTCATCCAGACCAAGACTCAGTCCTGTAATGAACCTCCCTGTGGGGGAAATTTAATCTTCTATTTGCTTTAAGCTTTTCTGTTGGCTGAATTCTAACTGGATCTGGCAAGCCAAAGCAGCCTTTGGCTCTAAAAGCCAGTGACAGCATCATCCAGAGAAGCCTGGAGAGCCTTTTGTATATTTAAGAAAATAAAAATAAAAATTATAGCAGCCACACTTGGTTACCGTTTGATAAAAGCTGCACCTGCTGAGGCGCAATATCAAAGATTTGAACACCATGTGCAAACGTAGCTGTGTGTATATAGCAATAAAATCAGACTATAATTTGTGCTGACTCTTGACTTTAAGTTTTTCTGTGTGATTTTAAGTTAGTTAAGTAGTTAAGTTTCTGTGTGAAACAGCAGGACACAATTTGTATTTCTGTGGGTGATTTTTAGACTCAAACCAAAGAGAAATCAAATCAAATACTCTCAGGTAGTGCCCACATTATACAGTACATTGAAAATGCTTAAAGCCTGTAAATGCTGCATGCAGTTAAATATGAAATATTCCAGCGTACCCTGGCGTATACCCTGGTGACGCTGGAATGTGTTAGATAAACGCTTGAAGACAGCCAATCCCATTTTCCTCAACCTTTGCTTCGACAGTGCAAGGTGGCGCTGCTAAGGAGTGGCACAGCAAGAAAGACAACCTATTCCAGCTCTGACGTTCTCAGCATAGATACCACATTCTTGTCTGTTTGACTTTTCTGATTTCTGCTGTCATTCCCTGGCTTAAAATAGTTATGTTATTCACAAGGAAGACGGATTGACAGACTGAAGTCACCTGATTGAAGACATTACCGATTACACTCCTGTTCCTCATCGACCAGACATGGTTCTCTGGATTATCTTCCCCATCTCTCTGTCGCTGGTGTCCTTCTTTGGAACCTGGAGTGTGTAAGTTGAGCAAAGATATTGCTTTTGATGTGTTTTTCATGTGAAAGTTCTGTTGTATGAAGCCACAGTGACATGAAAAGATTAGAGAATGTTTAATTTCTCTCTAGTAAGGAAGAATAGTTGTATGTCAGGGAGTCAAAAAAAGTGTCGAAATCACTTTGTGGTTACTCTACTTACTACATCAGGGAAGAGGAAGTTAACTCTTTTACTGGAACAGCATCAGTGTCATTAGGGTGTTTTTGCTCCCTCTGTGCGCCCTACAGAGAAACATGGAACATCTCTGTAAGAGGGGCAATGGCAGCAGTTTACACACTCAACACATTACACACTCATCAGCTACAGGCGTAAGAATTAAAGAGTTTTAAAAAATGGAATTACACACCGGGTCTCTGAAAACAGAGATGGTGGATGAACTATTTGCTGTGTGCATTCTACAAGTTTATCTGCAGCTACAAACATGTTTCGATGGATTTTAAACAGACGGAAATATGTTTCATATCCATCGATTCAGACAGTGACTACATGTTAATGCGCCCTTTATTCTGGAATTGGAGGACAATCTTTTTTGTCTTTGCAGGTATGGTCTGGCCCGTTTCCACAACCATGTGTGCTCTCTCAGTGACTGGTGAGTTTTATCTATCTATTTATTACTTGAATCAACACTTGGACTTGTCTCCAGACTGGAAGGTGTGTTTTCCAGGGAAGGTGAAAGCTTCTGCAGGGGGAACCAATCCAACAGCTGCTGTTTGGTTCCTACCATCAGGTGAGAAAATGGCCCGGTTAACGTCCCCGTCCTCTGTCTCACAGACATTGATGGAATATTTGTGTGTTTCCAGCACAAGTGGGAGGAACGCGCCGGAGAACTCCCTCTTCAGCGCCACCATCAACGCCGCATCTTTCCTCTGTGAGTTTCCCTGCAGCAGATCTTCCGTTTAGGAAGAGTCGCGTGGCACTGACCTTGACCTCTCTTCCAGTCCTGCTCTTCAGCATCTTCCACCATGCTCATATTCTGGAGAAGCACGCCTGCCACTCCATGCTGAGCAGGTTTGGCATGGCGTTCGGCGTGGCTGCAGCCTTTGGCGCGTTCGTGGCTGGAAACTGCAACGTGAGTACTGCGCTTCCTGCTAGCTGCACCTGAACAGATGCATTCCAGGCAGATTAAACAGCGAGCGCACCTGCGTCAAAGCAACTGGCTGTGATATGCAGTGGAGTGCAAATATTTGTTCTGTGACCTATGACTGATCCAAGGTTGCAAAGTCTAATTGTTGCTGCAGTTCAAACATCATATTGTTTGAAGCAATCAGCTCTGCATCCTTTCTAAATGCAGCTGCATGCTTGTGTGTTGCAGCCAGGTGACCTGCCCTTGCTTCACTACCTGGGAGCTGCTCTCAGCTTCATGTGTATCTGCTTTTACGCCTCCATCCTCACGGCCCTGACCAGCCTGTGCGTCCTGTCTGGATACGAGAGGATCCTCTACCCGCTACGCATCGTCTCCACCGTACTTCAAATCCTCATCACCATCTGCTGTATCCTTCACGGGGTTTATTTCTGCCAGAGGTTCACAATCTGGGAGCTGCAAACACACGCAGAGGCGATGCGGTTTCTGAAGTGTTGCTTTAGTCCTTCACCTGGAAGCGTCAGACACCGTTTTGTTTGTGCAGACTGACTACTTTTACCACCTCCTGTCAGCTGTGTTTGAGTGGATGCTCAGCGTCAACCTGCAGCTGTTCGAGCTCAGCTTCGCTGTGGAGTTCTGCTTCTTCTCCTCCTTCATGCTGGCAAACATCTTTGGCAAACAGGAAGATGAAAAGCCCCTGATTCTCCCCATGTCTTGAGAGGAGGCCACCCTAGGCTCCAGAGGCCTGAAGAAGGGACAGAAAACGTGCTTTTAGCACTTTACTAGGACGCCTAAGATGTTTAAATTATTTTGATTTTAGTTCATCAGTAATTTTTCAACCTTGGAAATGATATTTTATATAAGGTGCCATACATACCTGTTAGTCAGCTGCTTTTTCTGGGCGTGTCACAATCCATTATGTGGTGCCAGAAGATCCTGTTTGACTAGATCATAAATCGAGAATGACTCTGACATCATCAGCAATTCACCTTCTGTACAGACTGAACATCATCCTCTTTTTCACCCACATTAACTTTCATTCATTTACTTGGGTATAAAAAAAGAAATCCCAGCAATCTGTGAGGCTTGCATTTCTGCCGCACATCAAAGATCCAGGTCCACCTATTCAAACTGACATGAATTTGCTTCAGTTTGCGTCCTAAACTTGGCTGTGCCAGGCTGGCGGCTGTTCAATACTCAGGAATTTGTGTTGAATGTCTTCCTCAGCAAAGATGCCCGAAAGAGCCTGGAACTCATCTGTTCAGTTTGACTTATTTTGCTCCTTTTTTCCAGTTAAAGACAAAGTAGACATGTAATTAACGCAGTACCTCATGAATTGTGGGGAACCTCATAAGTCATCATATGTTGATAATTCCTCATGCGATCTCTACTGCTTAAAGAATTACAAGCACTGTTATTACAAGCACTGGGGCAAGTTAGACATTACCCAGCTTGTGGTACAGTACTCATTTATAATCAGACACTTTGTCATGGAAGTCTAAATATGCTAAAACTGACAAAATAAGAATCTGCCCATGTGTATTTGGAAAAATTAACATATTTAGGCAGTTTTACCACATTTGGAGATGTTTTATCTAAAAATCCCTAGAATCACATTTTCACTTTCCACTTACGCAACTAAACAAGCATTTGTCTCATAGGATTTTACCAAAAAAAGTTAAGAGATTCAGATTTAAGGCAAAGCACTTAAACTTTACTTGAAAGAAGGTAATATACATCCTGGAATTACAGATAATAAAGATACATAATGAGCAAAACTCTTTTCACAATGAATTTCTTTTCTTTGCATCAACCAAAAAGGGAGTGACGTTATCTACAGTTTTAGTAATGAGACGGTGGTGAAGAGCACACCTAATTCTGTCAGCATTGTTACTGGATGGTACAAAAAGGTCATCTATATGCAGTAGTCAACATCATTACCCTTAAAAAAAAAAAAAAAAGAACAAACACAAGCTTCAAAATCATATTTCAACTAAAATGTTAACTAAATGCATACATTATAAATAAATGTAAAGGGAAGAAAAACAGGTACAAAAGTTCTACAAGCATTTTTCCCACAATTCCAGCATGGCTGAAACAACAAGTGGAGTTAAATTCAAACCTTACACCTGGAGCATGAGCACGGCTTTCACACCTTTAAGATACTGTAGATTTTTAGATGCTTAACACTTCAGGATAAATCACATTAAAATTGCCCTTAAAATTTGTTCTGTGAAAGTAAGTGTGAGTGTTACTTTTTAGTGGAGTCAGAACATGGCGTGAGGTGAAGCACGAGGTGGTTGTCTTCTGTCATTAACTACCAAAAAAAAAAAAAAAAAAAAAACC
>BJFM01006315.1:35601-60025 GCA_016586285.1 Arothron firmamentum
AAAAAAACCCAACAAAAAAAAAAACACAACCAAAAAAAGCTCGTTCTTAGCTAAACTAAGGTGTCACCACTGTATCAATCACAGAACTTGTTAACTCTAAAAGCAAACGATTTATGTTCTCTTGCTCATGAACTCATCTTGAGCCAGATTTTCCAGTCTCCTCCCTGTGTTCGCCAATTTGGGGGAGCTCTTCTGTACACATGAACAAATCTCTCTAATAAAAGGAAATGACACTACAGTAGTTGACAACTCAAGTTCCTGCGGTGATGCAGTTTGGTAATTGTTTAAATCTACAGCGAGGTGGAAGAGAAGGTGTTCAAATGGAGTACATGTTCTTGGTGGTGGAGCCGCTCTTGCTGGATGTGTCGTCGTGTGACTGGTAGCCGAGCATGGCTTTGATGGGAATGTTCAGACGATCTTTATAAAGTTGCCTGTGGAGCGATAGAAGGTTTAAGTACCAGGTTTTGATGAACGGCGAGGCCATGTTGCCATCTAGTGGTTAAACGTAGGAACCTTTTTGCTAAGAGGGTTTGAGGTAATTTGGCGAAAGAACCAATCTAAAGCGGTTTGGCTTTGTCATGTTTTTATAAACTCTGTTGTAGCAAAGATCGTGTGATTTACCCTATCGTCATGATGGCGTCCCTGTTTTGGCAGTTGCTTGTCCAGATGGCTAGTTTGTCACCTTTAGGTCGAACATTAACCACAGCGCCACAAACGTCGTCACTCGCCTCGTCAAAGGACTCCCCGACTAAACACAAGAGCTGCAGAAAACCCCCCCCAACAAAACAAAAAACTTTTGTCATGAACTACAGCTGTTATGGAACTTCATGAATAAGATGTAAGCAAACGTTCTTTTACCGTCTCCATCCAGAAACGATCAAGGTCGTTGTGTCTCTGTTGTCTGTTGAGGGTTATCAGCCATCGACCCCCCAGCTTGTTCCTGTCATCTTCCCACATTGGTTTAATACCATCCTGGAATAATAGAGACAACAATAATATTACAACATCTCCTAACTTAAGGGGAAATGGTTCCCTGACAGAGGGGCAGTAAGCTACTTTCCGTTCAGAACCTGGCTCCTAATCTATTAAAGACCAGGGTCAGTTACTAGGGTAACAGGCTCCGTGAGACAAACCTGCTCACTAGCAGGTTAGTTCCAGACACCCCTGAATTTCTGCTGCTCTTGAAGCCTGCAGACTGCCGGGAGAGGATGATCCGCCCCGATTAGACGTTTGATTAAGCCCTGATGGGAACTTCTTTGAGCGTTACCGATTTATTTGCAACCTTGATAGTTTATTTAACAGCATTCTCAGCCCTCACATCGCTCATATTGCGGAATGGCATTTAGTGAACCAGCAATAAACACAAATTTGGAGACATGCATGTATAACAGACATCTAAGTGTTAAGCTTTCATATAGACTAATAATACTAAATACTGACAGCGAAGGCTAAAGATTTGGATTTTTCTTTGTTTAGGGGATTTCTAAAATTAATTAAATATAGTTATTACAGGTTAAATGAAGCAACTGAACACTGTTATAATAGTTTACATTTAAATCACATCTTGCAAGTTTAAACTATATTTTTCTATTTTATCTTAACTTTCTGCCAAGTCCATTTTGTGCCTGTTGGGCTGCACCTGTGGCTCAAACACACATATAGAATACAAATGTTGATGAGTGGACTGCTCAAGACCAAACATTTATTTCTTTTTTTTATCTCTCTCCAATTAATAATCATCTATGGACTCGGCCAGCAATTTTCAGCCACACGATCCCTCTCTCTCTTTTGTCCATGCCACAGTATTATTATTGGGTTTTTTTTATATGCGGATTTTCAGCGTATGTGGTCATGAAATCTTCCATCTCCAACGGGGAGAAGCGTGACAATCAAGGTTTTTTTCTTCTACTTGCCATGATGAATCACATTATCTGCCTTCCAGTGATAAGGCTTTATAGAGAGCGTAACTCGGGGTAAATCTGACTCAGAGTTCATGAAACCAACTCTTAAAACGTGTTCTGAAACAGAAAAAAGAGTTTAGGTTCAAACTCCGAGTTTTGAAAACCTGCTTTCTGAAAGGAGTCCCTGGTTTCAGGCTCCTAATGTGAAACAACCCTTTTATTGCATCTCTACAACCTGTAGAGATAATGACCACAGCTGCACTGTCGTGGCAAAACAGAACATCGAAGCTTACCTTAAATAAACAATAATCGCAGCCGAAGCCAAGCTTGCTTGGTTGCTGTATGTGGTTGTATAAGCTGCAAAACAAGAGCAGTGTTGACATTGAAGAAAGAACTCTGAATGACCTCCACACAAGACACAATTACATACGTTAAAGCACTAAAAATCACAAAAAATATACATAAAACACCACCAAAGTGTCTGCAAGTCCTGGAATCTGTCTTGAATGTGAAACTTGCATCATTTTTGAAGGCCAAAAGATCAAAATTTTTATTTTAAGGGCTTGAGTATTTGTGGTAATGAAAACTTTTACACAAGCCGGTGCCCAAAGAGCACAGGCAGCAGACCACAGTCTACCTTTATGATCCAACCTGATCTAAAGGAGCTGAATTTCACTGTCAGTACTTACAGACACAATGATGTTACCATGGCAGCCGAGTGACTTTGTGAAAACCATTTGTAATTGAGAACAGAACATGGGATCACCGAGCAGCAAAGATCTGTTTCCAGGCTATTTGAGACTGCCTCAAAAATCACTGATCAAATGAAACCCTTATTAACTACACATTATAAAACATCTCATCTACGGTACATTTCACATTGATTTTTCATAAATTGACAAATAATTCAAGTAGAGACCACTTACGCCCAAAAGTCCTCCACTGTGGCAAACTTGGAAATGAGACGCAAGTTGTCTGTCCAGCTTTTACTCTTGTCGTTTTTGAAATACCAAAGGGCCCATCTGAGAGAGCGGTTGTTAGAGGAAATGAGTAAAAAATGGTCAATGACAAAGAACAACTGATTTTTACATCCAGTGTCAAACAGCCTGTTTAACAATACAAACACTTGTAATGAGTCTGGTCAGAATAAGTAAACATCCACATGCAACTGCTGGAAGTGCTACAGTTAAGAATATGAGGGTTCACACCAACAGCCTTGAGGAGGTGTATTTAACCAAAACTTAAGTTCAGTTCAGTCCACCTTCACACTCTCTGCCCCACCCATGGTTCACAGACAACATCGCAATGTAACTGTAACAGCCAGCCGCTGTTACTCAACAATGTGGGGAGCTGACAGACAAGGCTTCTGTGGTGAGGAACCAGACTGAAGGAACTTCTTTTCACGTTCAATAATAAGCCCAAATCAGACATGAAGTCACCTCAGTGCTGGATTATCAACACGCTTGCGCTTAAGTCTTCAGATGAATATTGAGGCGGCCCATTCCCGGAGGCATGGGTGGCACCGGTGAGTCTTTACACAGGCACAGCTGTCTAAGTTAACTGCAGACAAATTAACTTTTAAAAAATAATTAAAATAACTGTGTGACTCTGACTGTGATGAAACATTTGCCCTAAATAATATGAAGATTAACAAACAAAAAAAACAAACAATAAACAACAAACGTAACTAAATAGGATATATTAAATCAATTCTATGCACTGAAAACCAGAGAAAAGATCAGCGCATTTTCCGTGAAGCTGAACAAACAAGCAGAACAGCCTAGACGTGACTTAGTAACTTAATTATTCAGCATTTCTAACCTGACTGTGCAAAGCCCCTGAATGGGTCACCAACACAGAATGATAACAGTTTTTAGAGGACAATAGCGAACGATTCCAAAAGGAACCGGCAGAGCATAATGAACAATTCCTCATTGTCAGCCTCAAATCTACAACTTCACACTTTTTCATGAGACATTCCATAAAAACTAAATATCCATCACAAGTGAGCAGTAGTGCATTAAACAGAAATATCAAATGTGCAAACACATATACAGTTAATATAAATCCTAATTTTTTAAAAGATTCACAGGAAAATAAAGGTTTGACCCTGGATGAATAAACTAGATTAGCATCTCACTTTAAAGAGAAGCAGTACAGAAACCTTAGATGTTAAAGGGCACAATTCTTGGGAATCCTTCTCAATGCTTGTCATATTGTGTTTAATCAACCTGTCTCATTATTGCTGCTGTTTGCACTAACTCAAAGTTCTTCATTCAGTGCGTCTTACCAGCATAAGCACCTGTGTCAAAGGAAAAGAATACACTTATACGTAAATTAGCGAGACTGGCATTAAAAAAACAGCTTTCTATGTGAGCCCAGGGACCTTACACATCCTATCAAACAATGCAGCTGGTAAATTCTCACCTGTTTTGCAAGGGGTGCTTGATATATTTGTCAGGACTTGCAGCTACTTGGCTTTCAGTCTGTTGTTCTTCAGTTTCAGTTGTCTTCTAAAGAAAAACATTTGACACGTCTTACAGTTTCTCCAAGTATAAAAGACATTGCAGACCTACATCAGCTGATCTGTGAAACCTGAAACACCATTTGGTGTCATGAAGTAAACTTGCAAAAAAAAAAAAAAAGCTTGAAAGCTTTAGAATGGGGAGTTATTATTTTACTATTCTGGACGGATGAAGACCAGTGTTAGCAGTTTGAACCCAACAGATCTTAAATTAGTCTACTTATCATTGATATCAACTTTTCACCAAAGAGACAGCTGCATACAACCAAGTCGTTTACCTACTAAGTCGGTAGCTCCAATTTTATTTTACACATAATGACATTTTGCAATAACATTTTTCAATACCATCGAAACCTGAAAAACTACCGGAATACACAGATGGCTAGTTTTGCAGCGTTAAATTATTAATAACACGATGTAGCAGACTAGAAAAGGATGAAAAACTCATTAGAGGGTAAAATACGTATAGGATAACCAAAGGATTGAAGCAAAACCTAACTAAAATTGAGTTAAGTCAAATAACTTGTAACAGACGTAGGAGGCTAGCTAAAAGCTAGTTACACACGTGTCCATATTGTACAATAATTATTTTTACAATCACATGATTTAGGAACACACGTATGTATTGACAAATACCCACATATGGTTTTGATTCTAATGTTAATATATTTGAAAGATATCAATGATTGAAGTTTGTATGGACGATAACCATTATGTCCCTCCCTGCCATCAAAGTCAGGCACTGCCTGATCCATCCCACTGCTAGCCATGCTAACGCTGTAATCCACGCCAACCGACATCTGTAGACTTAAAAAAAAATGCTGACGAAAATATGACGCGGCGCTTCAGGAAGACAAAAACCAGAGTTATTTGGTAGAAAGTGGAAAATTGCAGTTCATATACCCGTGCACATAAATCGAATTTTTTCGATATTCTCTTGTCTGTCTTACCGGCTCCGACGTCGCCATCTTGACAGCACAAATACTCTAGCCGTTCAGCGCCTTTGCGTCACCCTCCAACACGTCACGCAGCTACGGTAGCCGCGTAAGGTCATGTCGATTTTGATGGGAAACACGCGAAAAAAAAAATCATGATTCATTCATCATTGATTGATTTATAGTATTTTTTTTTAATATTTTAAATTTGCTATTTGCTATTGTTATACTACGTAGACACACAATACCATAATACTCATTTATCATACTCAAAAGGAGATCAAATCATTTGGCTGAAAAAACTTTGGGAACATCTATAAAAACCCTCTAATTTTTTAAAAGGCTTACATGGTAAAAAAAACAAAACAACAAAAAACAACAACTCAAAAACAACATAAACACATGCAATTTGTAGCACTTTTATATTTCTGAAATAAATAACCAGCAGATATACTAGTAACATAGCAATGTCACATCTTATCCAGATTTCATCTACTGCAGTTTAGGATTTCAGCTCTTTTAAAATTCTTGCTTCTTGTCATACTTGGAACTAAAAACAACATCGAATTTCATTTGATATTGACCAATATTATTTTGTGTGCGTGTGTGTGTGTGTGTGTGTGTGTGTGTGTGTGTGTGTGTGTGTGTGTGTGTGTGCCTTTGCTGAAAATATTCATGTCTGTGGTTTCATTATGTAGCTTTGGCTCATCCCAACACACCTGGAAAATAAAATATAAACTACAAAACAATGAGTCATGCTGATATTATAGTGATGGAATGTTAAGAGCTCACGTGCATTCCCAAATCTATATAACATTATGCTGTCTATCTATACACAGAAAGAAAAAAATAGAAGACATGAAATTTTGCTCAGGTCCAAAATATAAATATGACTTTATTTCACAATCCTGAAAGAACCATCAATAACAAGAGTACTGAATTTAGTCTCCTCTCAAGTCTAAACTGGATATACTTTCAACAACATACAGTAAATCAGTTTCCAAATAAGAAAGTTCATCCACTGTCTAAACACCAACAGTACAGTAAAAATAATAAGGTTCACATACATATTTACACATTTTCGAATAATAAAAGTTGTTTGTTTCAATTTTTTCAATGCTGGTGCTTATTTTCATTTCATTGTTGACAAAAAGAGTGAAGACAGGGGACCCTCCCCACCTTAATAAAAGTAACAATTGTAAAATTTTCTTTTTTTTTTGATGATGTCCTTTAAATCGGGACATCTAAAAACATTTTACATTCATTCAGTTTTGTGTGTATGTGTTGTTCTCTGTGGAAGACCTTTAAACTTAAGAAAGACTTCTAAGTAATGTGATTTTAAATGCTTTTTTTTCTTTTTGGAAACCAAAACATTTGAGTTCATCATTAGACATAGTCAAAGACATAATCTTTCAGGGAAATGGAACTTCCTCTATATCGTCACATGCAAGCTCAGAGTGCACCAAGCGTCAAACCCCAAAAAAGCACCATAACCTCACTGATCAGTACAGTAACCAGATAAGGCCAGTTTACCTTGACATTTTGTCCTTTTAGCACCAAAAAGAAGTCAAAGTGTGTCAAAGTTCAAAATGCTTCTCACGGGAAACATCACACATCAGTGTTAGGCTGTCAACAGCAAGAGCAGGCTGTCCTCAAATGCCATCAATTAGTCATGAATAAGAACAGCTTCTCTTTAATAGGTCATAAAAATATTGTTCATCAGAAGCTGACACCAACCCACATGTACAGACCGTGTAAAAAGAAGTCAGTAAACAAATTCCTCCCAAAGTGATCTTAGGCAATTGTCTGAGTGGGATCTGATGTTTGAGTGGTTTTGCAACTAGGGAAGAAGGACACAAAGAGGAAACAGACACCAAGTCAGCACCGGCTAAAATATAGTTTCAAATAAAATAAGAGCGATCTTATTAGCACCGATAAGATGTACTGGGGAGTTTAAAATCCGATAATCAATTATGCCCAATGACAAATTTTTCAATTCCACTTGCATCAGGTGAACTCTTTCTTGCAAAATTTTTCAATTTCTCATTTGATATGTGTGACATTTTCAATTACATAAATGCAGAAATACTGTAAAAATAAACCCTGGTTCATACTAAACTATCATAAACTGTATCTCTATCTGTACATACATATTTAGGCCTATGGGTAAGAACCTTATTTCAAGTTGAGTTTAGGAAAACAAAAAAAGTGCTTCTTAATGTTCCATACATAAGTGTGAATAAAAGACAAAACACACAAAACAACAATTTGGGAACTGCCAACTGAAGTCAGAGGCAGCAGGGGGGGGGGAAAGGACAACGCTACAGGAGACAAACTGTGGGAAATATATGCACAAAATTAGTCTCTTTCGACATTATTTGATATAAAGAGTCCACTAAACAAAAGTTACAGTGAGTGAAAATGGCACCGAAGTAAAAATCATCGAGAACTATATCTAGAGCACAGCCCTACTCTGCATTATAGATTCTGATCTTTAACACATAATGCAAGTTATGATTCTAGCAGTAAACAGGGTTGCACCAGGAATTAAATAGACGTCCTCATGATCAGAATAAATAATCACATTTGTTCTTAATCGTGTATATAAAACCACTTTTTTTTTTTTTTAAAAAAGAACACATTGAAAAATGCTTTGAAGCACCATCTCTTTACAATAAAAACACTGGAACTCACAGTTAAAAAGCCAACAAACTTTGGTCTTCCCCATGTCAGCGGAGATGAAGAAGGACAAAGTGAACAAAAAGGTATTAGAAAAGCGCATTGAAAATCACATAAAATGAGAGTAGCAGTTTGAAGTTGATTGAGGTAAGGCAGAAACACAGGGTGTAGTAACTGTGTGTGTGTGTGTGTGTGTGTGTGTGTGTGTATGTGGACTATGTCCAACGATTGTAGGGGCCCGTCACTTGGGTAAGAGCATAAGGGGACACGGTGATGACGCCATCCCTGGGGAAAGTCCACGCCTGACGTGTGGGGACACGTGCGGTCCTCTCTTCCTGCTCTGCTTCCGTTGACTCCTCTTGCAACCTCCCAGCCCTTCCTCCCTTCATCATGGCGCTGCCACCCGGCATTTCCTCCAGTCTTAATCTCTCCGCCTCTTCCTCCCGTTCCCGTTCCCTTTTGGCCATCTTGGCATCCCACATGGCCATCCCGTGTCCTGGTTCATTCAGAGATTTGTGCTGGTAGAAGACAAGGGAGATGCGAGTGGGGTGGCTGCGGTCGGGCCTGAGGATAGGGGTGGTGGCGTGGAGCTCTCGCCGTGCACACTCGATCAGAATGGACCCGTGTGATGGTGCCACGGCCACTCCACCAATATTGTGGTCAAGGAAATTGTGCTCACTGTCTGACCACACCTCTTCCACCTCCTGCTTGACTCCCTCTGGTTCGAGCAAAGGAGTCTGTGTGTGTAGGGGGAGAGATGAGAGATGAGGGAGGCCTTGACCTTTGACCTCTGTTGCAACATCCTCTGCAGCCCTATGGAGTCCATTGAGCCTACTGAAGAGGCCCTCAGAGGTAGGTCTAGGAGAGAAAGAGGAAGGAGGGGGTACACTCCTGCTGGGGGCAGGTCTGCACAGGGAGGAAGAGTGCATCCTGTTGGGCTCAGTGTTAAAAGTATGGGGGTAGTCACTAAGGGCATTCTGAGGAGGTATATGTTCTGGGCTAGCACTCTGGTCACCAGATCTTGGAGGGTAACCATTCATGATTCCACTTATTGTCTTGTAATTTAGAGCTGAGCCATTCTGGCCAAACTGGAGGCCTGCTGGGCCCTGGCTCAGGGAGATGACCTCTTCCTGGTTGGTGGCCCCTGGGCTCACACAGGGGTAGTTGCTGGTGCTCTGGCTGTAAGTGCTGAGTTCATTCCTGTCTGGTAGGTATCTTCCAACACTGGCAGGCCTCGGTTGAAGTTTCTGCGTGCCATAGTAGCCTTGAGGCTCTGGTTTCGAAACATTAAGGTGAAAATTTGAAAACACTGTAATAAATTGTAGATTTACAGGGGAGAGTTTGGTTTGTTACCTTTATTGGGGGTTTCAATTTTCACTTTTCCAGGTGTGAGCGGAGTCAGCCTGAGCTTCTTTTCCGTTTTCTCTGCTTGAGCCTTCAGTCGAGCCTCTTGCCTCATCTTACGGGCTGATTTCACCGGCTCGGCCAGTAGACGCACCTGACAGACACCGCAGATGCTGTCAAAGCACTGTTGTCTAAATAAATAAATAAATAAATACGCTAGAAGCCGCAATCTGCTTTTTTTCCCCACTCACCTCTCGGGGAAAGGAGGAGAGAACCTGCAGGGCACCACTTCGAATCTTGGCCCACTGGCCCTCGACTTGACCAAACTCATCTCTGTCAGAAATCCTGTAAAGTGGCAGAACGTGGAGCTGCTCGTCTTCTGGTACATTACGCACAGCGCGGTTATCTTCCTTGGTTAAAGTGCAAACCTAGAAAATGCATAAATGAATGGACAACCTAATCAATACCAGACTGATGAGCCAAAATAGAAGCATTGACACGAGGGCTGCCACTGCTAACACACTTACCACAGTGCTGCCGTTATTCATGTTTTGAGTGTCTTTGTGAGCGTGCGCACAGAAATCTACACAGGCTGTGACTCCAGAGAAGGGACGTCCTTCCCTCTGGCCCAGCCGGCAGTCGCCACCTGCCTCCTCGTTTTCCACCTAACAGAAATGAAAGGACAGGAAAAAAGATAAGATAAAGACCTTCAAAGATCTAAAATGGGAGGGAGGCATGTGAACTAAACAGGAATCAACATCTGTGCGGACCAGAAAACAGAGATTTTAAACAGAAGCAGAGACAAAAAGATAACAAGATTTAATGCTTCCTGCCTGGTTTTGGAAGGCCTCGGGAGCCAGTCTTTTGTAGAGTGGTGCAAGGTCAGTGGCAAGACCCTGAAGGTGACTTTCTATCTTCTCCTCCTAAAAGACAGATTTGGGAGTTTCCCCATAACATCTGGTTCAGTATTCTGCCTACAGGTGTAGTTGTGATGTCCAACATAAATCACCACGAGGCGAACCTTTGGAGCTCAACACCACGTCTGCTATTTCTCATTAATTAAATGTAAAACACAGAGACACATAACTACCACACAAGGATCGGCACTCATATATATGTAACATATTCTAACTGAATTTTACTTTGAATTGTGAAAAACAACCACCCATTACCTCCTGTGGGTAGTCTCCTTGCAGGCGGAACTTGCGCGGTATTTTGCTCCTGGCGAACTTGCATCCGTTGAAATACATACTCCAGGAGCAGCCGAAGGAAAAGGAAGCGCCGCACGTGTCTGGGTCCAAACCCTGGCACGCACATGTACGGCTACAGAGATGAGGGAGTGAGTGAGTGGGGGATGAAGAGCCAAAGTAGGCCAAGAGGAACTAATGTCACTAAAAAGAAGACAAAAGGAAGAGACACTCACTCTTCATTCAGGGCGCAACGACGGCTGGTTGGAGAGCCATACTTGAAGAGGGTCCTGGTGAGTTCCTGGTAGAGACCGTCTGCCACCGGTCGAGAGATTCCCTCCCACGCCAGGATGAGGATCACCAGCACAGCGGTGTCACAACAGTGCCCTGGCCTCCTGCGGACCAAACACAGCAACTTCTCTTCTTCGCTGTCTCGCCGAATCACCTGTCAATTAGTGCACAAATGCACAGAAAATATGAAATTATTAACTCAAAATAACATTTCGTCTCACATAGTACCATGGAAACAGAAGCCACATACCCATTTAGCTATCGGACAGCCCTGGGAGCTCTTTCCTTCTTTCCCAGTGTAAACAACAACTTCTACCCTCACTGCATTTCCTTTGGCTCCATACCTGAGAGGCACGACACAAGAAAACACATCAGCAGCTTCTTGGTTATACAAATATACATGTCACACAACACATGACAGGTAACGCAGTCAGTTAACATACAACAGGAAAAGAACTACACTAACGGATCACATTAGTATGTTTTATTGACGGCAAAACTATTTTTCAAATGTAGCTTTCAGCCCCTTGTCTTTCCTGTTTAAACACGCCGTGCTTTGTTCCCACGTGTTTGAGACAGAGTGTGAAAGCCCTTCAGCTGTCATCCCCACCTCACACCACCAGACCTGCGGCTGACAAGTAGGCTCTCAGTAGCTCCGTTTTGGTAGTAACCACACCCCACACACACTGCAAACAAACTAATAATAGCCACTCTACCTGTTCTCCATCATTTCCCTCACTGCAGCAATAGTAGGCCCTGCCCCAAGGTGAGTGTAGTAAGGGCCTTCCTCCTTTTCAATGATTTGGTCTGTGGAATCAAGGAAAAAAGATCTACATCACCAATTTAGCACCCCAAAACAGCAAAATAACAACAAAAAAACCCCTCTAAAATCTTGTTTTCAAAAAATGAAAATGCCGCCTAAGTTGGAAATCTGCATTTTGAGACTCAGCGCAACAGGATTAAAAAATGCTTCACAAAGCCAAAGTCACCACCAAATATGGCTAAGAAATGTGGCCTCATTTTGCTTGAATTGGCCCCTGAATTAGGACAGTGTGTGTGTGTGTGTGTGTGTGTGTGTGTGTGTGTGTGTGCGTGTGTGTGTGTGGGTGGGTGTATGTGAATGTTTGAGTGTAAGTCAGAGAGAAAGAGAAAAGAATCTTTACAAGTAAAAGGAAACAGAACCAGAGTTCAAGCCAGATATTTTCAGTGTTATTTAATAGCTGTTACAGAAACCTGCTGGGCCACGACCTGCTGACTATTGTGTAAACGTGTAAACGCAGACACCATACACTCACCCATGCATTGGCATGATGGAAGATCAGAGACCTTTTTGGAAGGTGTGTTCAGCAGGTTCTTGGTTGGGGTATCTAGAAAACTCATCGGAGACTCCAGAAAGCTGCTGATGCTGTTCTTGGATGGTGTGGACTCTGCAGAGTGACCCACATCTCCATCTGTAGCGGTGGATAAGATCGTGACTTGTCCTGACTTCTCCAGCTTATAGTAGCTTTGCTGGCTCGGAGGAGGTGAAGGCTGAGCCCCCGAGTGGCCGTTAGCTAGAACAGGATGCCCAGCGCTGTGGCTGAGGGAAGCAGCGCTGGCTGGGCTGCTGTCAAGGTCAGCACCGTGATGCAGCCTGCTATAAGGCTGCGCTACCTGAGATAATAAATGCTTCTCACACTCTTGCCCCAGTTCTCCAGTAGGACTGTTGCATGGATTATGTCGGTTCAGCAGACCATTGGAAAGACACCACGACGGATTTTCTTGACAAATGTTGGTGGTCCTTATTATGCTGTGGTTCTGAATCTGTTGATCCATGAAGGGTGTCTGCTGTAGCAGGTGTTTCCTTTCCTCCTGTGCATCAGCTCTGTGTTTTTGCAGGTCGATTTGAGTCAGGGGCAGAAACAGGTTCTTCTTGTGGTGAATACTTGACTTCCCCTGTGTGAGAATCTTTTTGCCTCTGCCCTTGTGGCCCGCCTCCTCATTCGGCATTCGCTTGGAAAGAGGCATTCTGCAGTTGATTCCCTCATGCAGACCTTCGTTCTTTTTCTTCCGAGGCTTGGAAGGTATAGGTTTAGTCTTTTTGGCATTGTTCTTTTTCTGACTGGGGGTAAGCTGAAAATTGTAGTTGTATTTGATGGCTGACACAGGCATTCCTTTCGGGGGGCTGTTCTCTGAATGCTGGTTGTTTCGGGACTGAATGATGAAGGCTAAGTCTGCCAGCTGAGCCGCCACCTCCACTTCGTCTTTGTTCCTGTCTTTGCCGGGAACTCTGTATTTCTCCTCCCTAAATACCCGATCGCACTCTTTCCTGAAGTTCATATCACTGAGGTCTTTGTAGCTGCATTCTGATTTAACAGCAGGAGAACCGAAACCCTGCTCTGTCCTCTTGCGGGGTGTTTTATCACTATCTGAGCTGGCGTTTGAATGGTCCAGCTGGGCCATCTTTGCGTGAGAACTGAAACCCGGGGAGCACTTGATGACATTCCCTTGTCTGGCCACAGGAGGGCAGATGACTGACGTCTGGTGTCGTGGCGAGCTGATGACAGAGACTTTGTTGCAGTGGACCCCAGCTGTGGGTTTGACCACCTGCACAGGTGTATTGATAGTGGCGGGTAAAAATGGGGCTGCATTAGAAATTGGATTTTCGCACATACTTCCAGCTTTGATGGACCTCTGGGTCCTTTGAGGTATAGCTGCCAGTTGAGTCAAGGCCTCAATAGCAATTGCCTGATCAAAACTGAGATTTCTCTTCTCTGCCAAAGACTGCACGCTTGGCAACAAGACACTTGGAGGAGGTTCATTTTTGACAGCATGGGAAGCCCTTTGCGGGCTACCAGGAGTGCTTTTCTGACACGAGTCGCTTTTGAAATCCTCGGGCTCCTTCTTGACGCAGTGCAAATCTGGTGGCTCCGTTTTGATGGAGCGAAGAATCGATGCCCGCGAGCTGAAAGGTTTCTCCTCCAGTCCCTTCCTCTCTGTAACCGAGAGGCACACCACGGCAGCCAGCATCGACAGCGGGTCTTCGCACACCTCGTCATCACACAGCGGCGTGGAGGCCTGCTCAGTTATCCACATCCATGGCTGCTCCACCTTTATCCTCTTCAGCGGAACTGTCATGTCTGGAGGAGACATGCGTCCATTCTCAAAGTGATCTTTAGGGGTTTTCGTTATTATAGTCCTTTGAGGCTCTGATGCAACCATAGTCCTTTTATACACAGACTTTGCATCAGCATGAGACCCAGTGGTCATAGTAGCACCGTTAGGTTGTGTCTGGTTCTCCGCAGAACCCTTCTCCAAAGTCACAGAAGAGCATACGTGTTGATGAAGTGCAACGTTGGTCAGCTCCAGCCCAGGCTCTCCTTTAACAAGTGCTGGAAGCCCGCCTTGTTCTGAAGCCAGATTGTGGGTGAGCGAGATCGTGATAGCGGGAGATCGTGCGCGATGTATGTGACCTTCCTCCCCCTCATCTTCCTCTGCGGCCGCGTGGGTATCATCCATCTGTTCCTTGCCTTTGCCATCTACCAACCCACTTTCTGGAACCACCTGAGAGAGAGAGAGAGAGAGAGGGAGAGAAACGAGAGGAGAGGCGACTCAACAAGTGCTGGCAGTGTTCAGCAATTCAGCTTGTTCTAACGGCACACAGCACAACAGATTGTATCCCGTCATGGGATGAGCCACTGCGGCAGACGCACCGACTGCTGCAGGGGGAAAACAAAAAATCAGCTCTGACAAAATCAGTCCCTAAATAAACTCGTGAAAATAAAGCTGAGTTAGTTCCCAGTGAAGGCTTCAATCAAAACAACATTCCTGACTGAGACGTGGAGCGTTTAAAGGCACAGACCTTCAGGTAGCTGCGAGCCAACATGTAAACACAAAGAGTCACACACCGCTCACGATTGCATCACCAGCAGGAGGTCACTGAGGACAAACCCACCATGTGCATGCACATGCTGTGTTGGCGCTGGACTTTTAAAAGGGTTACTGAGCATGTAGGCATGTGCATGCAACCACATGTGACTAGCACAAGACTTCTGCAAACCCCTGAGCATTGTCTGGACGGTAATCGACTCACTTTGCATTATACTGAGATACACAATTGACCCTAGGACTGACTCTGACTTCCAGCAGTGTGATGGCCTTCCAAAGGTCCACAGTATTGACAGAAGGTTTGCTGTTGTTGAGCTATTACTCAGTAACAGGAGGAAAAGGCTTTGGGAGTTTTTAGGACTGAAAGTCAACTCCCTTCACTGCAACAGAGAAGCAAAAACAATCTGATTTACAGTCGTAACCCAGCTAACATTCCTTATTCTTCCATATCGTTGAATCAAAAGTAAGCTTAGTTTGTTGGAGGCAGAGGACGTGCACAACTTACTGTGCACCGCTCCTCTCTCTTGCGAGCGTGTGTAAACGAGACATCTCATTACAGTAGAGAGGCTGGAGCTCTGCACTGTTTACCTGGCACAAACACTCATTAAACTTCATCAGTGCCACTATAATTTTACAGCAGGAGACGAGCACAGAGCTGACAGATCAGGGCTAAAGAGCGAGAGCTCGGCGTAAACCAGACTCACACAGAACAAACTGAGAGTACCGTGTTAAAGGTGTTTCAGTGAGACATTAAGTTACGCTCACTCATTTGTGAGTTTTATACATTTAGTAAGGCAAATGTTTTCCAATGAACCAACAAGCAAAATTCACATTTTAATACCTCAACAAAGGCCTAACGTGCTATTCAAGAAAAATAATACATTTAAAAATAGAGAGGTGGTTTTACACAGGTAAAAAAAAGCCTGAAATAGGAGGTTTCAAAAGCACCACTGAAGTCTAAGAGGATTAATAATGGGTAACCCTGCACAGGGATTATAATATTGAGTGCCTTATGGAGGTGTGTTGCCATGCTGGCTTGGGTCAAAGAGATGCATATCTTCAATAGTAAACAACAACACACATTCATAAATATTACATTAATATAATACATTAAATTAAAATACTAATAAAATACTCATTTTGAATAAATTGTTCTCTGAACATGGGGCCACAAAGGTTTAAAAGAGAACAAGGAAAAAGAGCCAGGGAGAGAACCAGAAGGCAGTGTGTTCATCACAACAACATCCTTTCATTGACAGTACTATTGGCTCGCTTCCAGCACTGCACCAGACAGTGTGTGTGTGTGTGTGTAGGTGTGTGTGGGTGTGTGTGTGTGTGTGTGTGTGTGTGTGTGTGTGTGTGTGCGCGCGCACGCTTGCGTGAGTCATCCTTCAAGATCTGACATCAGAACACAGCCATTACCTTTGTTCTGCTTCGTTAAGCCTGGTGATACGAGATGACACTGAATGCAAGTTCTCAGTTGAGGTTTCTCTGAATTACTACTCCGATGATCTGGCTTTGTCTTTGTGGTGTGTGTGTGTGTGTGTGTGTGTGTGTGTGTGTCATTCAGGATGCCTTTAAGTCGCCCACGCTGTACCAGACAGCTGATTTTTCTGTTCGACAAAGTCCAACTGAGCAACAAGGGAAAAAAGCATCACACCAGAGTAGCTGGTGAGAGAGTGCTTAGCATAAACATACAATTAGAGAAGCCTAGCAACAGAAGTGTAACCATCGCCTGCTAATTATCAACCTCTTCACTATAACGGCTCTCCAAGGACGGTGGGGGCTCTATTCTGAGCTCGACAACACTGACCCCCACACAGCATCTGCTACTTTCTAACAATATGAAGAAGTCGCGTGAAATGAGCGAGTTTTCTTCCTGCTGAAGTTGCAACTGTGGGTTTGTGAGGCAGAACACGTGAGTATTTCCTTCATTCATTGAGCATTTCCTCTCCACGCCCGATACCACTCACACAAAACACACTACAAAGAGAGCAAGAGAGAAAAAAACCAAAAACTTTTCGTACTAATGAACTTAAACTGCAACCTCAAAGTATTCCAACACTAGTCAGAGCTAAATGAACTGTGTCATACAGATTAGGGTGAGCGCGATTAGGGGCATTTGCTACAAAACACGCACTGCTGCAGCCACAGAAGTCAGGAAAATTACAAGTTTCAGGAGCGATGCACTTCTGCAGCGGTCTGAAAGCAGCAGGTGCTGAAGTACGGCTGCACAAAAGAGCGCAAGAAAGAAGCAGAGCAGGCTATAAGCACTAAAAAACAGTGCACAGAGGCAAAAGAAGAGGGGCAAAAACTCTTCATCACTGATTTCACTGTTCTATCCTTAAAACCCACCTGGAAAGGACAGGTTGAACACTCCTAAAGCCCCAGGTTCCTGAGTGTTCCAGCAACAACAGCAGTTTTCCAGTAAAGCACTTCAAACTGTTACGTCCAGTATGAGAGGTGCAAGCGAGGATAAGCTCTAAACAAGCTCCACCATAGCAGAACCATCTGCGCCGAGACAATGGACCTCTGGCAGAGGACGGCGGCTGCCTTTACCTTGTGTGTCCTCTGGTGAAGCCACTTCAGTTTAGGCAGCATAACCCTAAAAGGTATTGGTGGCCATCTTGCTTTGCCTTCTTTGAGCTTCAAAAGAAAAGCCTGGCTACTGTAGCCGCGCACAGGGCGAGCTCCATGGGTGTCATGACTAGTGCGAGAGGGTGCAGCAGAGCAGACATGTGCACAGACGTATAGACGCGCACACATATGGGATGTCTCTCGCAGATGCAGACAGAGCCTCATCAGCCAATGGCGTGAGGACCTTAGCCGCTTGTAAATTATGTTCCATGCCTAGACTCTTCTAAACAAAGGATCCCCTATGTGGGCTTTTTACTCCAGCCTTACACACATGGACTGGAGGCAAGCTGTGGAACGGATGCTGCACACATGCTGGATCTGGATCCCAGACACATGACCAGCAGTGCTGGTGAACCCTGAAGCACCCTGCACGCTTTAAATGAATGAAAACAGCTGCTGAAATCAGGTTAATTTCATTGATCATTTATTTTAAAATGAGAAGATTACGATGCTTATAGACTTAAAGCAGCTTTTGACTTTGAAGGCGTTGGTGGCCAAAATGTGATCTAGAACAGCAGTTGGTGACAAACTGCACCAGCTAAACCAGCTAAAAAAGTGCATGTTTTCCATGTAATGGTCAGAACAATCCTGTTGTCTGTTATGTGCAAGAAAAGGTTCAAGTGCAATATGAAGAGGTGGGTTTGAAAATACCCATGAATACATTCTCAAAGGAAACAATTTAAACCTATTTTTAAACCTAAACAAGAAAAAAATAAATGCGACACACACAATAAAAGAAAGATTGCTCCAGTTTCTGTGCCCTGTCCTCTCACAGGTTCCCAGCAGTGTGTGCTGCACGCTGAGCGGGCAGTCGTGACAGAAATATGATATTATCTTGAAGGTTGGATATAATTGTCCCAGAGGCTAGATGAGGCCCCGGGGGCTCGGCTTTGACATATGTGATCTATTGTGTTGATAGCTGACTGCTATCATCTGTCCGTCACCCTTTGAATTTATTTTTTAGACAGGATATCTTCAACCGGGCGGTCGAGATGTGGCAACCCTGAAACTGCTGCAGCTGCTATTCAAGCAGACATTTATGCTTGACTGGCGGAAACCATGTCTGACAAACTACACTGCACATAAACTACAGAACAAGTAACAACTTTTCATCTAAGCAATTGTGAGTTCACATTTGTTATTACTCCATAGTATGCATATCTTTATTATGCACCAAACATTCCCGGAAAAGCTTTATTTTGGTTAAACCGATATGACTGTCTGACTTTCTGTGAAATCTGTCTGATCATTTTTTTCTTATTATTATTTTTAAATTACACTGTCAAACAGGTCACACCATCCCAAACCTGTATGACATACAAAAGTGCCAACAGCTACCGACAACATTCAGTTGCTGAAAAAATGGCATTTCAAATGCATTTCACAGGTTCATGTTGTTAGAAGTACACATTTTACATTTCTAGATGCTGTTTTAAAGACAGCAGACATACGTAGTGTCTTTTCTGTCAGCTGAAAGTGCAGCGTATATATAAAAACTTTGCAGCATAGTTTTTAACAAGCCCTCATTAGGTACAGGTAGTCTGGACATTCATGGCCCTGAGCTGTGCTGCATGGTTATGGCAGTAAGTCATAAACAGACACATCTGGTGGCTGACCTACACTGATGGAGCCAGGCCAGCAGTGAGCACTCATCACCGTCGTTACCGTGGATGCTAACCTCTATCCAGCTCCTCATTTGCATGAAAAGTCTTGTATTCTTCTACTAGCTCCACTTCCTACCATTTATGATCAAGTGTTTGGATGCAACAGTGTGTGTGTGTGTGTGTGGGGGGGGGAATGTGTGTATGGGTGTGTGTGTGGTAATAATCAAGGGAAAACTGAAACTATGCTTCAAACTATGCTCGATCCGGTCTCTGTACTGAGTGTTTGGTCCACACGGACGCTACCTCTCACACAAGCGTGCAGATGTTGACCACGAGAATGCAGAGCCTAAACTAAAGTGAAACCACATTAGCATGTGGATCCTGCGCTGCCAGACAAAAGCAGAACTAAAGATTGTTTTTCTCTCTTACCAGAAATCCATAAAGTCAGTGTTATCTGAGAGGAGGTAGCAGTGTGCTTCATGTTGAGCAGAGCCAAAGGGCTGCTCGTATATTACTGCTCATTTTGTTCATGCGTTGAGGCTATTTTATGGTCCCAGTTCCAAAGTTCCAATCCTCTGTGTTATGTAACATACTGTACCATGATCCACCTCTCTGAAACGCAACACAACGCCGCGTTAAAGTGCACGTGGACTCAATTTGAGGGCTGGCAGGAAAGGATAGCTCAGGAGAGGGAGGAAGAACTCTCATGAAAGAAAGACAAATGTTCAATGTTTCAAGGTTCAAAAATCTGCCTGGTGTGTATTTGGTATGAAACCATGCTAAAGGGAAGCTGGACCATCTGGAACATGGACGCTGCCATCTTGTGTTTTTGACATCATTCCCAACCAGACTTCAGGTACGGCTGAGTTGTGTGAAGTGGTTTGCGTCACATTTATCTCATCAAATGACTCATTCAAAATAACCCAATCAAAGGAAAAACTGAGTCTTCACAGATTTCTGAAATGAGACAATTTGTTCTGTAATTTTGCGCATAGCTGACAGCCTGATAGTCACACCTGCCTCCCAGAGGAAAGTCTTTCATTCTTTAGCCCATTTTCCATCAGCTGATGCTGTTAACAGCAAGTCTGTTTTTGAGCACATGATCTAACTGATGGGGTATTAAAGGCGTTTGAGCTCATTTTGTCACCCGGGAGAGACATTCTACATAAAAATGTGTTGATTCACCAGAGTTGTTAAAGCTGTATTCTATATTAGAGCTACGGCCGGCCAGTAATGGATGGACAAGCTCCGATTTTACCAGAAGTGGGACATTTTGTGCCGTTGGTAGGATTTGTGTGCCATTTTTTTTTTTTTTTTTTTGAATGGAGGCGGAGTGAAAACTTCTTTTCACCCAGAGAACCCAAGTGGCACGACTTCAAAGCACATCCGAGGACTTAAAACCTTACAACAATTAGGAAACGAGCTGTGGAAAAACTCACAGATGTGGAAAACCTCTGAGGCGGAATCAGTGGAGTATTAAAGTTAAATTGTATTCATTTCTCACTACTTTTGGTTCTCGACTGTGCAGAATCTGCCTTGTTTGAAGAAAAAAAAAAGAGTTACTTTTAAGACACTTTTTTTCCATTGGACTACATTTTTGTCCCGCAAACTGGACCATGCATCTGCTCTGATGTGCTGTGAGCTGGCCTGTGGTCACAACCCACCATAAATTCTAGTAGCTCAGACTAGATTAGGAGAGAACACACAGCGACCCTAATCAGAGGCAAACCAACGCTATAAAATGCACAAGAATGAACAGAACGCACAACACTTGGATATTATGAGCTGTCTCTCCAAAACAGTTGGCAGCATCTTTGACATTTGACAAAAGTTGCAGCCGCGCCCCTCTGTCCCCCATATTTATGTAATGATGACGGATACAAACATGTGTGGTTGAGCAGATGTCCTGCATGCTGCCAGAGTGCCCACATGCTTACAGAGGAGGGCACCGGCGCTCGCGCTAGTTCGCCTTCAATGACGGAATCTGTAGGAAGATCCAGAGGAAAGCACCAGTGTTTTCTTGTCAAGTTCACACACACGCACACACACACACACACACACACACACACACACACACACACACACACACACACACACTTGAATGCTCACGTGCCGCTGAAAATCGTGGCAGCAGCGTCGGGCACCGTGGCAAGGAAACAAAGAGGAAGAAGAGTTGGGAGCTTCTGAGACAGCGTAAAACTGCAGAAAAAACGGGAGAAACCCACGAGTGGACGGCAAGTGAACGAGTATGACGGAGCCTAGCGGGGCAGCAGCACACTCTGGTGGAGGCATTGTGACCATCCCTGCCAAGCAGGTGCAGAAGTAGAAGTTCGGTGGCGGTCATTTCCATCTTACTAAAGAACCTGAGGGAGACTCATCAGTACCAATAAAACTGACGTTTCTCATTAATAAAAAGAAGTTTAGCTATCCCACAGACCCCGACAGATTTATGGAGCTAAATTTCCATCGTTGCTGCGGCGCTAATGACCCACTCTGAGCAACCTGCGTACTTTATCCTAATTACCAAGATGTAGGTTACCGAGTTTGAAGCTCTAAACCCATTATAGCGCCTGTCCACTGTTATCTCTGCTTATCCTCATTATGACCCTGAGAGTGCTCTAAGAGACAGCCGTGGCGGGTCAAAGGTCAACAGAAGACAATGGGATCACCATGGTAACCGCCTGTGAAGAAGACCTCCGCTGTCTCCGCGGGAGAGGGGGGAGACGGGCCAGACCTGACAGGAGCATCTGCTGGGACAAATGACTCTCACTTTGCGCCGAGCGGCTTCCATTTGAAAATGAGGAGGAGGAGGTTTTGTTGCACTGTGACCTGGGAGAATAAGCTGCTCAAACAAAAACACTCCCCACTTGACACATCTGCATGGATCAAACAAAGACTGACACATTAATGGACACACAGAGCAGAGTATACACGCTAAACTGCAGTTTATCCCTGCAGACGTCTGTTTTAGCCGCACTGCTGCAGCTCCACTGTCCCAGGGTCACGCTTTACTCACATTTAGCCAAATCCAGACGGAAGTTCCTGAAAAACTCTGATATTTGCAAGAATGTACCATCAGACAATTAGGATTCATGAATGGGTATGACCTTTGAAACACTGAATCTTTGTAACACTGCTATTTTGTGAAAATTGGAAGGGCAAAATCATCTGTGCTGAGAGTTCAGCTGTGCAGCCTGCAGCTCTGGACATGTCAGGACGGATTTTTGTACAGAAACAGGAGCTTTTTTCCAGCCTTGTACTCAACCCCAGACACTGGATACAAACAAAATAAAATGAAATAAAAAAAGGTTTAATTGTATTGAATCGCATTCTGTTCTGGGTGTGATTTAATCGTGCGGGTGAATGATTCAAAGCAAAGAAACTCCACTGGCTCACGATGGTGAAACAGGTCCCACACGCTGTGCTCTACTCCAGTTCACGACGTGAGGTTGCCCTTGGCCTCTGCCCTTTATTTTTAACAACCTGTTGGAGCCGAGGGAGTGTGAGCTTGATCAACAGGACTACCCAGCCAGTGTGTCAACATATTACTCACTGCAACAGTACACAAGAAGGAACACCACCAACACTCACAGCATGCTCTCCTGACTTCTATTTGTTCTAGGACCAGAACGACTCTTGTTGCACATGTTCCGCATTTACAATGAAGAGCTCACCACTGGAATAATGGCTGCTGATTTTTTGGCAGACGCACGGCTCCACGTCTGCACAACACAGATATTGGTGGTCTTGAGAAAGAGAAATGTGAAAACCGGTCAGTAATTACATCAGTGGAGCTCCAGCCTTCCGTGTTTACAGCATTAACTCAACCACATTGGGTGTGTGTGTGTGTGTGTGTGTGTGTGTGTGTGTGTAACTGAACTTGACTGAACGCACAGCAACCCACATTTCACGGCTTTCCAGTTAGCACGTTTGCAAATCTGGCTGGTCTGGTCTTCCCCTGGCACGCCTGTCGTAATGTATCTTGCGACACGGCGAGGTTGAGGCAGGTCGCGTTAAGCACGCGTGCCACTTCATGCGTCTGGCGGTTGTGCGCGCGAGCATGTGAGGGCGCAGCTCAGCAGGACGCACAGTCACACACTAGTTCGGGATTTTTGCCACATGGGCATGACTGAACGATCATGTGTGGATCCGACTCTTATTCCCTAGAGCCGAGAGTGAGAATAGGTGACATATGTGAAATATCTCTCCCTTAAAAATACATGAGTAAATGACTACGGATGAATTACTACAGGAGGTTTGGGTTAACTCAACAGTTTAATTTGCAAATGAGACTTCTGGGCATGGAGCTGCTGTCCATCTGGCAACTGACGCAACGCACAAATGTGCAGGGTTATCAGGGCTTGCTTGTGGAATACGGCTGCAGCCTGAAGCCAGATGATAAGGAAGAACCTAACGATACAGCAAGAGCATGTTTGTCTACAATATGACATGATAATGCAACCAATTATCCATTTGAAACCACTGCAGATATGCAGTTTTACATGCTGCAGAATGTTGACAAAACGCACTTAAAGCTAGATGAGCTAAACACATATTTTTTAGTGACACCGCAATCTAAGAATACAGTACGCCCTGGGTTGTAATTCAATCTCGAACCATGTTGTGGTTCGCACTGGTTGTCAGACAGTTCGCTTTGACTGTGTACAGAAAATAAAAAATACCAAATAATCCCAAATCCAATCGATGTCTGCAGGAAACACCAAAAACTGCCAAAAGAGTCAATTCTGATACATGCAGTTGTAATTTCACACACGTTCACACAAGTGGGAGTCAGAAGGGAAAAGATCTGGGCTGGATTGCACTCAAGTGATCATCTCCCCGTGTGACCTCTGGTGGTAAATGATTGATCCATGTCCACGGCTCTCTTTTTAAACCAGGAATTTACTATGAGATTTAAGAGTGAGCAAACAACAAGCAGCACATAACACAGTATACACAATGGCCATAGTAGACGTACTGAAGCAGTCTTGTGCCTGTTCCCACCGACACACACACACACACACACACACACACACACACACACACACACACACACACACACATCAATGTTTTTCTATGTTTGCTGGAACTTTCATAGACATAATTACAAAAACAAAACATTAGCCAGCTCCCTCCCCTAACCCTAATCATCCCAACTAAGTCCTTAACCCTAAAAATAAAGCCCTTTTGGATTTTGGTACTCAGATATATGCTAAATATGAGGACACACACAAACATGTGCGCACTCACACACCAGCAGTTCCCCTTTTATTGCTAAACACAGTCGCCAGCAGGAAGACAACTGACGCTGACACCAACCGCAAAAAAATGTGCACGAAAATAGGAAAGTAAGACTGTTCGACTCATTGATCTTGTGCTGACACCACCAGCTGGTGACCAATGAACCACAGTGATCAATACTTTTCAACAACGCCCCCCCCCCCCCCCCCCCCCC
>BJFM01006316.1:1020-20689 GCA_016586285.1 Arothron firmamentum
CCCCCGCCATCTTTGTCTAGAAACAACCTGAAGAGAGAGCGAGAAGTTCCACAAGAGCTTTTTCTTTTAGAGGTTGACTAATTCCATCCTTGAATGTATCGCTGAGGTATTTTTGTAGGACTCTTTTGTATGAAGGTGGGAGTGAAGGAGGCTGTTCTGCTGCGGTCCCGGCCCTCTCCCTGCCTGTCCTGGCGTAGATGCGGCTGCCAGGTGAAGCACCTATCAACCCACGCTCAGTGGAAAGTGGAGCGACGGCGGTTTTCGTTCGCGTTACTATCTTTGTATCGACAGGAGCGTTGTCTCGGTTTGCTTTTTTAACAGATCGTGATGTACGATGATTATTTTTTTCACTCGTTCCCAAACTAACTTTGTTAGCTCAACGGCATTCTTTCTATAAGGACAGGACGTGGTGTCAGACTGTGTGTGTGTGTGTGTGTGCCTGAGCAATACGTTGTCAGTCTTAGGTCATGTGTGTAGTGTTCTTTTCTTTTTGCACGTGCAGTAACATCGTGTTGAGATATTTCTGTGGCTGGTCTAATTAGGATGAAACGTGGTGATACCCTAGCATACTAGCAAGAAAATATAGTAATGTACAGAACAAGAAGCTAGAGAGGATATAGTAGATGCTTGTGTTTGCCTGGAACCATTTAGGCAGTATTCCCAAAACCAACAATATAAACAGATTGTGATAGAATCTGATTTCTTCTCCACGACTTCCTGTTTAGTACTTGCTATATAGATTTTTTTTTTTTTTTTAAACCCTATGCAATAGCGTTTTGATTACCC
Source organism: Arothron firmamentum (assembly GCA_016586285.1). Lineage (NCBI taxonomy): Eukaryota > Metazoa > Chordata > Actinopteri > Tetraodontiformes > Tetraodontidae > Arothron > Arothron firmamentum. The sequence goes on from BJFM01006316.1 coordinate 1,807, forward strand.
GAGTCCCTGACTTGAGTCAGTATTCAACAGTATAAGTGGCAATCTTGCTCAGAATTAATAATTGATGAGTCAACAACAAACAAGTCTCCATCAGCTCCTTCGACCAATCACAGTTCAGCTCTTTCAGAACGCCAAACTGGGGACTTCCGCTCTGGTAGGAAGGGTTCGATTGGTGTTTCAGAAACTCAAACTCAGGCACATCTGACTGGTACCAGACTCGCCGTCACTCAGACTCTGTACTGATGACCTGAATGAGAGCACATTCAGTGGAGCGGTCCGCGGTAGAGACGCCCAGACCACCTCCTGACCCTGCATCGTCGTCCCTGTGTGATTTAGAAACGCCGCTTCTGCAGATCCAACAAGGCTGCAGCTTCCAACCAGCAGGAGGAACCATGCAGCTGTTTGTTTCATCGATGCCGCAGCAGCAGAAATCAGATGCTTGAACATAAACTGGTCCATACTGGTCTCGAGTCACACTCTTGTTGGATCTGCACAGGCTCATCTCGCCAGCTCTGGATAATAAAAAGTCAAATCCATCCGTTTCTGTTTCTGGTTTTTCCACCAGCTGTGCTGTTGCAAAATGCAAGAAATTGGATGTACTTGAATTTCTTTTATAATTAAGACTTCATGAAGATATTAAAGTAGCCATTTTAGGAATGATCCTGCAGACGTGTGCTGCCATTGGAGGAAAAAATAAATAAAAAAAAAACAAAAACTGGCAGATCAGGGAGGATTTATCCGTCTGCATCAAAATGGAGGCCGGTATTATCCCGGGTATGTCAGTAAACACACACACTCACCTACTTTCTGCCTCTGCACCGGGGCAAACCACTGACAAGTAGGTCACTTTCAGGCTCACAGAGACAGTTTGGCCTCAGACCGAAAGATTCCAGACAGTCGCACAAAGAAAACACTGAAAATGTGCCACGAGCAGAAGGATGGGGAGATCCGCCGGCTCCCAGCGTGGAGAGATGGTACGTTCCGCTCATCTGCTGGTCCTGTAGAACCCGGATCAGTCCTGGACGCTCCCTGCTGTCTCAGAGGCTCAGGTTGGGACCTGGACAGGCTCGTGCACGCTGCTCAAACATGGTACTGCCTGTGTGGATCACCTCATAGAGGTTCCACTGCACGTGAGAAGGATCATCTGGGATGATTTCAACCCATTTAACTGGGAATCTAGAAACCGGCTCAGGCAGGGTGGAAAAACTGGGCCAAACCACTCGGTGCGTGTTGGCGGCTTCCATCTCCGCGTCAGTGAATGCACCGGCCCGCTGGTCTGGAAAGGTTCTGAACTCCAGCCAGATATCTGATTATGAGCTTACTTTTTAGGATTGAATAGAAAAACTAGTTTATGACAAGCACCGGGTGGAGTTATCATCCAAATATCTGCAGTTATCAAATAGTTTGGCCCAGATATGCGCTTAAAAGTGCAACTATTTCACACATCTAAAAGCTTGTCAAAGTGTAGACGTTTCCATCTGCTCGCCTGCCGGGTTGAAAAGCATCATCCCCAAAGATTTACAGGAGCCATGACAGCCATCCAGATTAGCAGTTGTGTAATTTTAACATCAATTTATCCACTGGGCTGAGTGAATCATTTACACAGAAACAGATGCCACGCTTTGTGACTGGAGTTATGTAAGTGCAGCAGTTGCTGGATGGAATCATTTCCGCTCCGGCAGCCTCGTGTTATAAACAGCTATGAAAAGGACAGAAGGAAATCCCTGGAAGCAGCTGCAAATACGAGCTGGACAACCCTCATCCCAGCGGGGCAGAAAGGCTGCAGGTGAACCCCTCCTCCTAGCGGACAGATGCGGAACAGCACGATGTAAACAACGGATGTGATGAGATATTTACGACAGAGCAGCAGGTTCTGTTTACACCGAGTTTATTAACAATGTGGTGGGGGAACAGTTCAACGGTTCTACTGAGGAGGTTGCTGCTGATCTGGCATGCTCCTGATGATGTCAGAATCACCTGAAAGAGAAAAGGTGTCAATTAAAACCGCGCCACTAACAGGTTCATTTAGTCAGGGCTGTGCAGTGTTTGCATTTGGTTGCTGCTCACACATCAAAATCTCAACGCTCCAAGAGGTTCATATCTAGCAAGTCACTTGCTCTAACAGACGGGTCCAGACACAGAAATTCACAGAGATAATGACTGAAAGGAAAATGTAGTCTTCTAGACTGCAGAATCCACAGACTGGAAATGTCTAGGAACATTATTTCCCTTTAAAGTATGCACAAAAAAAATAAAAATAGAAGCAGATAAACATGAAAACTCCAAATGGACTCTATTTGTTTTACTGTTCTGCAGAAAAGTGAATGCAGATTAGGTAATTCATACAGGAGAAAACTTTGGTATTAATGGAAATTCCTACCACAGTCTTTTTACAAACATAATAGTTTATATACACAAAAAGAAGCCAATTCCTATTAGCATTGCAGAGCTAGACATAAAAAATAGGGACAGACACTTACCGGGGTCGATAATGGCCAGTGTGCACACCCTGTAGTATTTTCCGCAGGCCGTGCCAAGCTCAATGTTGTTTCCACTGTAGTGGTGGACACCAGTCTTGGCCAGCATGGCATAATACTCAATCTCAGATTTCCTGGAGAAACAGAGAAAAAAACAGCATTCACACAGTTACTTACAGAGGTTAACGTCTTATCATGCCAGTTTAAATCACTTGAGTGGAGAGTATCTGATGTTGTTAATACAGACGATTACTACAGGGAATGAGCCATTTATTTTTGAGGTAGTTTTGATTATTTTGACCAAAGTGTACATATAAATGCACATCCTGATGGCTGTTGTACATACAGAAACATGGAAAAGTGGTAGAGCAATTATGTAGACCTCTTTTGTAAATGTAATACTACAATTGTTTGTCAGGACAAAATCAGTATGCAGATTTATTCAAAACTAATTGGGGAGTTCAAAAATCATTTAAAAAAACAAAAGGGCTGCCAATTTGACCTCATTTTTTTCAATTAAGAAACTACTCAGTCAGCTAAGGAGTCAGATTATCAACCAAATGTCAAAGAAACTACCTATTCACAGCTTGGATTTTACTACCCTAAGAAGCACAGGTGTGAATGTGGATATACCTGAGAGCTGGGCAGTTGTTTGCCAGGATGACCAGTTTGGCTCTTCCCTGACGGATCATCTTCTGGGACTGTTTGTAGCCCAGGACATATTTTCCACTCTTCATCACCAGCTGGAGACGAGAGTTGATGGACTCCATGGACTTTTTCTGAACAGATAAAAACAACCTAAGTGACAGTACACACGTTTTACAGCAAACTTCTGTTAAGGTTACACGCAACAGCGTCACTTATAAGGATACGGTACATTACTTTTGTGGCCCCCATAGCTTACATTTTCTTGCTTTTAACAAAATTAGCGTTGTTAGCATTAGCCCTACTGCCGGTTTAACAGCAGGATTACTGCCACTACAACGTCATCTCACGTCAAATATATATCTGCGACAAATGAGGTATTTAAAGCGACAAGTCGGATTTATTTACGCAAGCAACAAATTAAGAAATCTGCATTTATACGGAGAGCTAAGATGCTAACTAGCGGGCCCTGACGGTAACACTTCTCCACGTGAACTAGCAGCCCAGACCAGAGGCAGCGCATGCAGCCGGGAGCCAGTCGACGAAACTCACCGTTTTCTTTGCGGCCACCATTTTTGCGGTTTAGTCCCGACCGGCCAACCTGCGGATGACAGAGGAGAGGGTGAGGCAAATCCCTGGTGTCTCGGCACCAAGAAAACAATAAAATAACTGAACACTGCCGAGTATTTAATGTAAAAACTCAGAGCTCGCCTTACTGTGGGTTACGTCAAATATGGCCTCGGAGAGAAAGGAAGTACCATCGTGCATTGCGGTTCTACTGTCGGCGGACCTGCGCGTATCAGTACTGCGCATGTCTGCGAGCAATGGTTCCGCTTTAGACTGAACAGCAAACTAAATAAGAAAATAATAATAAACACACTTATCTAATGTAGACCAAAATAATATATGACATAATATTATATGTTTTGGAAAAACTACACAGTAAATCAAAAATATCTGAAGTATGCAAAGTCTTATATTTTTTTATTATTTTGAAAAATAATCAAAATTTTAATTGTATGCTATACATATATGCACTATTTTTATTTATTTTTAAAAGAGAGAATAATACATTTTCACTTTAACTAATGAGGATCAATTTAACACGTTTATGGAGATAGATGGAGTATATTAAAGATATTAGGAAGCTGTTTAATTTCTAAATTACGGAGATCTCAAATATCAACCCTTTCTTCCATTAAAATATTACTCTTCCATATTTAAAAAATGCATTACTTCCTCTTAGACAGATGATCTTATCATCTATCTAAGATAATTATCAGATCATCTTACAGGTATTTTACCATGAGCATATATAATATATTGGATATATTCCCCAGGAGAAGATGACCTTGCACACTCACATGAGGGGAAACGCACCAATTCACTTTCCCCAGCCTCATCCCGTGAGACCACAGATAACTAAATGAATAATGTAGCCTATTCTTGTCCCTGGCCCAGCCTCTTAGAAACAGCCCGAGTTACAGCACACAACAGAAGGCCTCACCTAACTGCGTGTGTTTGCTGAAGTGTAACCACAACACAACAATGGCTAAATGCGTTTTCATCGGGTGGATCGCCATGACCAAATACGCACGGGACTGACGGAATTCGACCAGCGGTTTGTCATCTTTGTACCACCTCCCGGGGATTTACTGTGCGGAGTTTGAACCGTCGCCATTTACAGAGAGGACACCTGTGCACGACGTCAGCAGTGCAGCCACAGCGTCTGTTCAGCTCTTCCATTCGTCCGTGCGCACAGGCCAGGATGGGATGCTCCACCAGCACGCAAACCTCAGCGGTAGATACGAGCCGGCCCAGCGCCAAACCCGAGGAGATGAACGGAGCCACCGTCACAGGTGATCCTCAAAACTCTACACTTTCATCACATCACACAGATGATGGCCACTTCCAGCAGCTATGTAGAACTTTGAAGTTGTGTCTTACATCGACTGTAATTGTATATTAAATGTCCCTATATAATTTGTATTATTTCATCACACGTGTGAAGCAATAGCTTACTTTCAGAAAAATATTCCAGCAACTTTTTATTTTATTTTTTTTAAGAATTTGCAAAAGTAAACTCAGAACTTGTGATTGTTTTTCTTTGCTGGTTTCAGTTACTTAAAGTTTAGGTTTAAATAAAGAGAGATCAATATCGAATCACACATTATCATTATTATTATTCTAACTTTATGATTATTATTATTATAACCTTATTCCAGTATGGTAGTTTAGCTCCTCTGAGTTGCTTTGTCATTAGATGTTGTCATGGTCACCCTCATTTCCATATTTCATCACACCTGTATTTGCAACTTGGGCATTTTGGAGATAAGTGAAGTTTGTCTAGGATCATGCAAATGATCACCTCTGTTTTTAGCATCAGCGCTTTGCTTCAGCGGGACAGGAACGCGTTCAGTGGGTAGTGGGTTCTGACCCGATTCACCCAGACAGAGACAGTGGAAGCAGATTTGGTGTCAGGCTACAGTTTCAACAGAGAATGGAGAAACGAACTAGGACACAGGTTCGTTGTGCTGGTTTACAGACGTCCTGGCCGGTGCGTTAACGCTGGTTCTGCGTGAAACAGCATCATCATCTGTTTGTTTGTTTGTTTGTGAAAATAACTGCATTTTATCCCCAGCAATGAAAGTAATTAATATAGTACTTAAGTCCTTTCCTCCACAAAATGCAAGTACACTTTACAATGAAAGCAAGACAAAATCAAGACATATAAATTTTGGAGGACTTCTTTTCTGGGATCAGAAGCGTTGAATCAGGTAAGTCTTGGGAAACGTGATGAATGATGTGTCTTCGTCCCAGACGGGGAAGGTCAGTGATCAAGGCATCTTATTTAAATAATGCAAAACGAAATAATGCCTACAAGGAAGTGACAAAGATAACCATGCATCCAGTTCAGAGCTGCTCGGTAAACAACACAGGCAGCCTCTGAGGCCAGATCAAACTGGTTTGAAAGTAGTTTCACGTTAATAACAAAACTGTTGGTGATCTTGTTGACAGGAGCAGCTGGTGAGAATGGGAACGTAGCTGAGGATAGTGAAACCATCCCAGAGCAGACACCTGCTCCCGCTGGAGATGCTCATCCTGCAGGTGAGCCCGCTGCAGCTGCAGCATCTGTGGAAAGAACGAAGGAAGCTGCACCTGCGGAGAAGGAGCCGCAGACCGCCGCTGCTGCTTCGACCACAGACACTGCAGCACCTGCAGAGGCCCCGCCCACAGAAACAGCAGAACCACCTGCAGAGGCTCCGCCCACAGAAACAGCACAACCACCTGCAGAGGCTCCGCCCACAGAAACAGCACAACCACCTGCAGAGGCTCCGCCCTCAGAAACAGCAGAACCACCTGCAGAGGCTCCGCCCTCAGAAACAGCAGAACCACCTGCAGAGGCTCCGCCCTCAGAAACACCTGTCGAGGTCCTGCTCACAGAACAAGCTGCAGAGGCCCCGCCCACAGAAACACCTGCAGAGGCCCCGCCCACAGAAACAGCGGCATCTGAGGCTCCAGCAGCAGAAGGGGGTCTCATCTCCACCTCCAGGTAGGTTGGCCTGGAAAACACTCTGTAAGCCAGTAATCAAGCATATGTTTGTCTTTCCTCTCCTTTTTTCCACGACTTTGACCTTTGAAGTCTTTATTTTGATCAGCAGCATCCTTTCATTGTGATCCGTCTGATGGAAACCCCGCCCCCACCACCCCACCTTCCATTGATTTCCCCCACCCCCTCTATTTTTGACCAATAACAACTTTATCCTAAATCCGCAACGACACTACAGTTGACCTCTGCGACGTTTCACCCACATAAACCGCCCTGTGTGAGTGTGTGCGAGTGTGAAACCCATCGCCGTATTCTGGAGAGACGGCAACCTTCAGCCTAACAAACGTGTGTTGCATGAAAGGAAGGAGGATCTGTGGAAGGGTGAGATGTGCGACTGTTCCCTGTTGGGCAGCAGTAACCCGAGCAGCCATCCACCTCCTGCACGGTGACCCTACAAACAGCCATGTCTGCTCACCCTCCTCGCTCCCTCTGCTCTGTATCCAAGAGGTATCCAACAACACCACGGCCTGACTGTGGCCGCTAATGAGCACCCCCGGGGGGTGGCCACAGGAATGTGTTTATAAGTCACAGATCTGCATTTAGTTAGCATATAACAACCTGTGGCAGCAGCTGAGTTCAATCAGCTACAAAAAGCTCTATTAGAACCGTTTTTCACAGCTTGAATATCGTTGCTCTCGCGGCCTGAAGGTGCTGGGATGCGTTTCACCTTAAAAATAGAACAAGCAAAACCATCGAGTGCTTTGAGGAACCAATAACAAGAGCTGTGGGGCCATATTTGAGGGTCATTAGACTGTAAAAGTCTCAGGGCAGTGTCACCCTGCAGTGGCCCTTTCTCTGTAGACGTGCACGTGAGAGTTATCCGTGCACCCACTGCTGCTTTATCAACTTTAATTTCCCTACCTGATGCAAATGGAGGCAGCTTTGCATACAGTTTGTGTCTCTAAGTGCCCTTTGCCCCCTCACACCCCGCCGTCCACCAGCCTCACGCTGTGGCCTCATTAATGTGCAACGTGAGTCCTCGGAGAAACTAGAGCAGGCGGAGGTATCCGGGGCTTCCGCTGGCCGTGAACGACGCCTCTGTTCCACCCGCGTGTGAGGGGACCGTATCAAGTGTTGCCATAGTAGCAGATATGTCAACACATTACTTTATACAAGCAATTATGCTGGAAGCTCAGCAAAAATGAAGCATTTCAACAATAGAACTATGATTTTGGAGCTGAGGTGTGGCTTTCCCAGGTCTTGAATTCACCAAATTTGCAGAAACGCACGTGTAAATGTTGTGTTTTCTTCTTTTCCCACAGCGACTGATTCAGACCCCCTCACGGAGGAGGCAGCAGGTGGGTGTGAGACGCACCATCCCGTAAACGGCAGAAAATATCAGCACGTTGAACAGATCTCCCACCTGAACCCGGCGGAGGACGAGCCCCCCGGGAGCATCTCACCGCGTGTGTTTAAGCATGAGTGGAAGTATGTTGAAGGTGTGTTTGTTCGGAAGAGACCACTTTGTTGCCAAGATGCAGACCAAAAAAAAAAAAAAAAAAAATAGACCCTCTTTAACACATCTGCAGTTTCTAGTTCTGATCTATATAGAAAATAAGCAGAGAGCATATTTTTCTGAAAAAAGTCCTGTACTTTTCTCCTAAATTTGATTTTTCCTAAAGCAAAGCCAAAGCAAACCAGGTGTTTCTAGATGAGCAGGTGTTCATTGCAAAACTGTAAAAATGAAGATTTCCAGGACTTTTCCAGGTGGCTGTAAATAATGACCCCGCTGAGCGTGAAATGCGGCATTTTCAGTAACGTCTAGGGTGTGATGATGGTAGCCGTGGTGCAGGTGGGGATCCCAAATTAGATTTTATCCTCTTAACATGAAAATATAATGGATAGAAATCATTAAGTATATATACAGGAAGGGCTGTAGTCCAGATGGTTCTGATGGTTTTAATCAGTGAATACTTTGAGGTTGGTGGTTGGATGCTCAGAGGTCTGAGAGAGGCCCAACAACAGCCACCGCCTCCACCTCCACCAGTCCACCCTGAGGAGACAGAAGGAAGAGCATCAGGAGGGCAGGCTCGGGTTCGGGTCAGACGGAGTTTTCTCTCTGCTGGCAGTCACTTCTTTTGCACTCACTCTGGGGAGGGAGGCGACCTGGTAGGCAGCCCTGGCCGGGAAGGTTCCGCTAAAAACTGGAGGGAGAAAACAGATTCTGAACCTGCCATGAAAGTAGTTTTGAATGACTTTATAAAGTGCACTTAAAGGATTTCATTTACCAGATGATTTAAGCTTGAATGTGAAATTGTTAATAAAATGATTTTATTTTTAGAAGAGTTTGTCCAGTTCTTGCTAGTTCAGCCTGTTTCAAACCTTTGCGTCCTATTTCTTTAAAAAGTAGACAGCGTGTGTCGAGCTTTGTGACGCTAACGCTGAAAAGGACATATCTAACGCAAATATCACCGACCCAGCAAGAGTTCAGTGACATCTTTGGAAGGTGGAGCCAGGAAGCCAGGAGGCCCGGCCCGTCCGGGCCCTGGTGGGGGTTTGCAGACCCTAAAGCGGGACGGGACGAGCCCGTCTCTGGGTCAGCGACCGGGGACGCTTAGGTTACATCTGCGCACCTTCGTCGTGGTGTCCGTTTCTAATTGGCTGGATGGTGAAGCTGCCATGACAACCGTCAGGATCTAAGAAGGTTCCCCTTTAGTGCAACTAGAAGCGCAAAAAGTAGCTACTCCTCATGCATTATACATTAAAGATATTTGAATGTATTATGTGGTGCTGAGCTGTAGATCAGTTCCAATTCCCTGTCATGTGACATGGTGATGGACTGATATCCTGATACAGTTTAAAACAGGTAGGTGGGTGTGACGAGATCGAGGGGACTCACATGTTCTGTACACCTCGTTGACGCTGTTAAAATCAGCGATATCGGCCAGAAGCACAGTCGTCTTCACCACTGAACAGAGTCACAATATTGTTTAGATGCGGACAGGAAAGGCGGCCGACAAGCGAGCAGCTGCAGTCGGCTTTCACCGTTGCTGTAGTCACATCCAGCAGCCTTGAGGATCTCCCCCATGTTGGTGAGAGCCTGGACCCCCAAGAGGAAAAATGCTCCCATTAAATCTTTATTATGTCTGTTATATTAGTGTTTTACTCACTGTGATCACCACCACCATCATCATCACCACCACCACCATCCTTTTTTCATCAGCCACGTCTTTCCTCAACGTCTTCATCATCTGGCCTCACCTGCTTGGCCTGGGCCTCCACGCCTCCGTCCACCAGCTGTCCAGAGGCCACGTCCAGCCCCAGCTGTCCAGAGATGTACACCGTACGATCCACGACCACCGCCTGGCTGAGAGAGACGAGCACACACACACACACACACACACCTTTTCTGGGAAATTGGAAATAAATCTGACAAATCCGCTGGGTGCTGGTGAGGACTGTCAGCCCGTTTTCACCTCGCTCTTTCTGATCACCGGTCTGTGCCGCGGGGCCAGCCAGTCTCTCACCTGTATATTCCCTGTCTGACAGGGGCCTTCGGGGTGTAAGTTATCTGTCGACGAAGTGCTGCCATCGCACGCGTGTGTATATCTGCCTCCTGTACACAGCTCAAAGGTAAAGGGTCAGATAGATCAGGTGGGTCCAATGTGCACATCAAGCCCTGCCCTCACCACAAGAGCAGCTTAGAAGTATTTGAAAAAAAAAAAACAAGAACATTTTAACCTATGACATATATGTCCTGAACATGTCTTATTCTCTATGATGTCATTTTATTTGTGATATTAAAACTGAGATTCCAGAACTACTGATGCAAGGGATTGTGGGTAAAAACACATACATACACATGCAGCACAATTACAGTCGGTCAGCTTCAAAATACCCTTTTAAATGAATCCCAACATTCCGCTTTAGTTAACAAGGAGGTTTTTATTATTTCTTGCAACTTCTGAAAACTATAAAATATTACAAACAAAATAAGTTAAGTGGTCCAAACAAATGCGTACATTCCACTCCACAACCTCAAGTAAATGAGCGAATAAATGTGAAAAACGATCATGTAGCCATGTCTAGAGCTGATTCGGGATAATACAACAGATTTCTGATTCGGGGCTTTATATTGTACAGACTGCGTACAGTAACAGCGAGGGCATGCATAGCTAACAAACGCACTGAGCCGGAGACGCGTGACAAAGAGCAAAAATATCAACAGCCGTAGCAGCTACCATATTTAAACCAGTGTCACACATTTAAAAAAAAGTTTCAATAAATAAACTCTGAATGCATGTACATAAGCTGCACATAATTCATTAAAAAAAAAACAAAAGAACATTGACAACTTTAAAAGAAGACAAATCTATAGAGAAGATTTCTAATTTAAAAATATTTACTGTAACAGTAACCAGACTTATTTATAGTCAATTAATATTGATAGTTCATTCAACATATCATTACGAGCACTAAAATCTGCACCTGAAAACTTGTTTCCTTCGCAAAGTGAGCCAATATATGGTTAACATTTCGTAAGACTTGAAGTCAACGCAGGGTTTTTGACAGCTGCTCATATTTCCTCTTTACATTTAACCAGTCTTCCTTGGATTGTTCCAGTTTTTAGCTTTTAGCACTGACAGGATATCTTGCTTCCCTCAGTAAAAGCGTCGCGTTGTCAGGGCCTTGTGAGCTTTTCTCGTGCACGCTAAAAGTACTGGAAAACACAGAAATGTCGACTCAAAAACAAATGTGCAATTAAAAGAGAAAAAAAATAAAGACTAAAAAAAGGCTAGAAAACCAGATAGCAGACATGCAGCTGGTGTCAGAGCTGTGTTACAGCCATTATCCTGTTCGGGGCTTCTTTTTTTTTTTAACAAATATGAAACTGTTTCAGACTATTTTTGGTCTATTCTCTTGTGCACTAATATGACATAAACTGTAGTTAATAAGGCTAATTTATAACTGTGAAATAAATGTCATTTTTAAATAAATTCAGAGTAGAAAAGGAAAAAGTCAGAGAGTATTTAGGAACGCTTCCGTTTGAGAGTTTGGTGTGTGGGGGATTGTTCAGCCGTTTGTCTGCTGCTGACGGGGAACATGGGCAGGTATGAGGCACTAGCAACCAGGGGAGTCCGGAAGCAAACGCCAAAAGGGACAGAAACAAATTAGTCACGCTAATAAAAATACATTTGATTTGTTTCTCATGTACGAGTATCGAAAATCATGCACAAACTCTTCTCTGTGATTCCAGTCACTACTGTCCACGTCCATGAGAGGAAGTGGATTTTAGCCACCAGACCTTTTTTTTTTTGTTTTTTTTTTTAATGAACTGCTTGTTGTAAAAACTAGTTTTCAGGTTATTTAAGGCATTCAACATGATCCACAACGTCCTGATTGTCTTTGGTCAAGAAAAAGCCTCCACACCAGATATTTCCAACCTAGATTCTAAACTCTATTTACATGGAATAAAAAGTCTGAGGGGGGGGACACTCATCCTTGGCGTGGTCACCATGACTGGCAGCAGATCTGCATCCAGGGGGGTTTTCTGCACTAGAGAGGGGGTTTCCATATTTGCTCATGAGTAGAATCACCAAGGTTTTGTTGTCTCTTTGGCCACAGTCCAGGGAGTTATTCACAGTACAACAAGTTGACAGGACTGATCAAACGGATTAAGAATTTTAAAAGGAGGAACAATTTAGAGAGAGCGTGGGGGAAAAAAAGGGCAGAAGAGTGCAGACTCCAGAAGAAAGCTTGAAACTTCATTTAGAGGCTGTTCAGCTGTCGGTCTGAACAGCAGCGACCTTCTAACAAAGACAGAGTCGTCTTTGCTGCTCTGAAGCGGTGGGAACAGCGTTTCCTGATGATGGGGTCTGGGGGAAACCCAAGACAGCGAAGGCAACACCAAGGATACTTCAGAAGTTCTGCTGCCTTCTCTTCTTAGCGTCCATGGCGTCCAGGATGGGCTGTCTTTTGGCAGTATAGCGCTGCCTGAGCTCCTCAATCTCCCGCTCCATCATAGGATCCAAGGCAGTGAGGCGCAGCTGCAGCTCCTCAAAGTCCAGGTTCTTCAGCTGAGTGGCAACACGCATAGGAGAGGAAAAAAAAAAGAGGAAAGAGGACTCAGACTTGGGGTTTTATTTGGATTTTGCTATTTTGAGCGGCGCGCAATCATGGCAAATTCTACTCACAAAGTCAAAGTCTCCGTCTTGAGGTACCTTCCAGTTGTCCGGGAAGACGTTCTTGGCCTGGATGTGGTAGCCAGGCTCCTGCGGCTGGTTGTGGTTGTAGTTTTCCTGCTGCTGGGCCGCTTTGTTCGAGTCCTGCTTGTCAAAATAGTCCATGAAAGACGGACGCATGGGCTGCTGCGGGGTGGCGTGTCCTGTCGGGGGAGGAGGGCATGCATTAAAACCTGAAGGAAGCAGCGGCTGCTGAATTCATTTTGTGCTCCATTTTGTGCATTTGTGGACTCTCACTCCTCATGGATCTCTGGTCTTCCTCCTCCTCCTCATCGTCGTCGCTGTTGATGACCATGGTCCCCAGGTCGGACTCCAGCATGGTGCTGCCGTGTTCAATCATGGTCTGCGCGCCGTCGCTCATGGTGCTGGTGGCCCTCATGGTTCCTGCACCTTCTGAGCCCGACTTGACCATGGTGTGAGAGTCCACCTCGGTCTCCTCCTCCTGGACAGCACCAGACGCTCAGTCAAACGGTCTCCGCTTACGACTGACCTTCAAGGACACGTACGGAGTTGTCGTCTTCCTCCTCCAGCTCCCTCTGCTGCTCCTGCTGCCTCTTGGCCTTCATCTCCATGGCCTCGGTGATCAGATCTCTCAGGATTGTGACTGGTTTGGCCTGGCTGATGAACGGGTGCTGACCAATCACAGGAGCAGAGTGGAGACACACTTAGCATCAAATGTGACCCCGGTTAAAAAAAAAACCAAACGCTCGCCCTCTCCAACCTGCAGTAACTGCGTGGCTGTCGCTCTCTGCTCTGGATTCTTGACGAGACATTTCTTCACAAAGTCTGTGAACTCGTCGGACCAGAGCTCGGGCTTCCTGAACGTGGGAGGGGGATTGGTGGGGATCATGAAGATGGCCTGAAAGAACATGAAATAAAGTTATATTTGGTTACACATCCAAAAAAAAAGGGGGATCATCTTCACACAATCCCAGCACCAGATGCAGCCACGTCTTTCCTCGACGATGACACTCACTCTCATAGGATGGATGTCGGCGTAGGGAGGTTTTCCCTCTGCCATCTCTATCGACGTGATGCCCAGGGACCAGATGTCAGCCACGCAGTTGTACCCGATCTCCTGGATCACCTCTGGTGCCATCCAGAACGGTGTGCCGATCACAGTGTTTCTCTTTGCCATTGTGTCCTTTTGTGGTTACACAAACAATTCTGGCATCACTGATATGAACTTAAAAAATAAAACACCCGCTTTGCTTTCAGTATACACCCTAAAAGGCAGCCCATTACCGTTAGCTGTCCAGCAACGCCAAAGTCTGCGAGTTTGGCGTGTCCCTCGGTGTTGAGGAGGATGTTTCCTGCCTTGATGTCCCGATGGATCTTCCTCATGAAGTGAAGATACTCAAGACCTTTCAAAGTGGACTTCAGGATAGTAGCAATCTCCTCCTCTGTCAGCTGACAACACAGAAATTAAATAAAACGGAACTAAAATGTGATTCGGGGAAGTGCAGTTTGATCATTTGCGAATTTGCAGCATTTCAGCTGTTCTGCACAGGCGCAGGTATTATCTAAGCACACACACACACACACACACACACACACACACACACACACACCGTCTTGTTGCGCAGCCTGATGATGTCAGACACAGAACCGGCTCCACAATACTCCATGACAATCCACAGGTCCGTGTTCTTGAAATAACTGCCGTAGTACTTCACAACGTAGGGGCTACAAACAAATAGCAAACACAGGGGCGTTTAAAAGAGAGCTTTCTTCAAAGCGAAAACTACAGATGAGCCGCCGTAGCTAAAGCCCGCGTTTGATCTAACCTGCGACAACATTGGAGTGTGGAAGCATTTATGACAGTTCAGAATAAAGGAGGATGTAAGTTGTGTAGTATCAAGAGTAGTTTATCTGTGTAGTGTCTGAACCTGTCACACTGCTGCATGATGGAAATCTCCTTGATGATCTCCTGCAGATCCGACTCCACAGGAACCTGCTTGATAGCCACCACCTGGCCCGACTCCTTATGAATGGCTTTAAAAACACTGCCATAGGAACTACGCACACAAACAGCATTAAGTCAGAATATGTCTAGAATGCAAATGAAATTATTCCATTTACACAATATGCAGGAAAGGAAAGGCATTACACAGATGGAAAAGACGTTCTTTGCAACTCACCCTTCACCCAGCTTTTCTAAAACATCGAACACTTCTTCTGGCTGTTTGGTCAAACTGTCTTCGCTGAGCTTTTTTAGCTTACTGTAAACGTGGAACAAAGCAAACGAAACTCAATTCACAAAAAACACGTAGTGAAACCAACGCAAACGTCCACATTGTTTAGGATCAGTTGCATAACATAAAAGCATGCATCTAGTCACTGACCAGAAATAGCTGCTAAAACATGATGTGCATCAAAGCATAACTCTATCGTAGAGCCTGAGAATATTAAGGATTGTTACATTGTATAAAAGTTACAATAAGATAATTTAACACAGAAAACGAGACGAGGTATGTGTAGAATCTATTTTTAGGGTAGAAAGGGAAGAGGATCAATATGTATAAAGAAAATCACAATATTTAGCAACAATTAAAAATGCGTGAAATGTACATAATGTATGCCCAGTTAATATCACGCCTGGCGAAGACAAATAAAAGGACGAGACATTTTAACATGTTGCTTCTGTTTATGGTCAAACGTGATCACGTAAACGTCTATTCTTTCTTTAATGATTAGTAACTTTT
Source organism: Arothron firmamentum (assembly GCA_016586285.1). Taxonomy (NCBI): domain Eukaryota; kingdom Metazoa; phylum Chordata; class Actinopteri; order Tetraodontiformes; family Tetraodontidae; genus Arothron; species Arothron firmamentum. Next base: position 17,426 of record BJFM01006316.1, read on the forward strand.
ACCAAAAGAGAACAGAAGCAAAGTTAGCCTCCGCTAGCTGAACAGCTACCGCCTACATTGGCCTTTTCAGCAGCTTACAATCACGATTGAAGCCGGACAATACACACCTTTTGGGCGCAGACGGTTCCATGTCGTATAAATTCGAGAAACAAAAACTCAAATTAATATTGTCGAGTTTTAGCAGGTTGTGTCAACAATCAAGATATGAACATTGTCGACTGACTCGATCGCTGTTGTCAAAAACTAGTGAAGGGGCAGCTGTGTGTCAGATGATGGACGATTTAGGCAGACAACCTTGTAGAGCGCCCCCTGTTGGACCGGAGGAAGATAAAAGCCGGCAAATCTGACGTATTTCTTCTGACCAATGACAGTAAAGAATGCTTTGAGGTGAATTCCGTTCGTGTTGCGCATGCGCTTGTACGGTTGCGCGTTGGAAGAGGTAAACATCTAACACTTCCCGAGATAAGCTGTGAAATTTCATGATTTTGTATTAATATTGTAGTTTTTCTTGTATGTTCGTTTACCTGTAACACATTTATTTTGTTCTACGATATACAGTGATCACGTATTAAAACCATGGCTTTCATAACACCACCATGCTGTCTCTGTATTAGCATATAACGATTTTGACGTGACTCAGTTGACAAACTTGCTGTTTTACAGAAACTAAAATGGATACTCAGAAAGATTTACAGCCACCCAAACAGCAGCCTATGGCCTACATATGTGGAGGTAAACTGCAGTGCAACTTTGGTTTATCTACTAGTTAACAGCATACACGGTACACCCGGTTTGCTAACGATGCTAACAGACTTGGGTAAATTTGCCTCTTTGTATCACCGATTTTACTTTTTCCCCTATATAGGTTCAGTTGTATTGTTCGTTTTCTGTTCAGCGTGAAAACTACAAGAATAATAAATCCGCTAAGCGATCAACGTCTACGTATTCTTTTTTTAACGATGATGCATAAGCATGCATGCATAAAGTCTCAGAATATTTGTAGCCACTTAAACACAAGCCTCAAACTTTTTATTTAAATAATTTATATGTATTTGCGTTCAGTGATCCACAAATGCAAACTGTTAATGCATGCTACATTAAAAAGCTAAATACTGTTTATTGTGTACTATAAGTCATCCTTTTGTTTTTTTCTGAGTTTTTAATTTTTGTCTTTGCCTGCAGAATGTCACACTGAAAATGAAATAAAGGCCCGTGATCCAATCCGATGTAGAGAGTGTGGCTACAGGATCCTGTACAAGAAGCGAACCAAGAGATGTATCCTTGTGCTTAGTATGTTTATTTATGCATATGAAATGAATATTATAAAGCTGTCCATTTCCTTGACTCAGATTTCAGTGGTTGTTTTCGATGCCAGATAAAGAAGAAGGGCAATCCTTCGGATGTTATTTACAACTTTGTCATGTAAAATAACCATGTCTGGCCAGTTTTACATCTCTTGAGTTTTGCTTTCATATCCCCAAACAGCTGTGGCCTGAGAATGATGGAAGCAAATGTACTTGTATTTAAACATGTTTTTCACTGATAAATAAGATTTTGTATTTTGGGCAGTAAAACCTAGTCTCTATATGTCTTAATAAAACAAAGGCAGAGGTGTACGGCATTATTTGAGTGATTTCTAGGAACGATTTAAGTGTCACTTGAAATCCATGTCCTGAGGTAATAATTTGCTCATCGTTAAATATATTCTGTAAAACAATTTTTTTTAAGACAGTTTTTTTTATATTATTAATGACGGCTACTAAATGATGGCAGGTAAAGCTCTAACCTATAACCTATGATAATTATGTTATTAAAACCAATTTTAAAAAATAACTAGTTGAGCAACAATTTCTGAGCAGAAACAATTTCATGAGAATTGAAAAATATGCAATTCTGTTTTGCAATTCTCCTTGGTGTATTTGATTGTGTCTTAAACAATAATTTCTTTAAATATCACATAACACACGTATTATTTTGAGCAGTAAATACTATTAAAATCCGTCAATTCAGTAAACTGGCCTTCTGTCAGGGCTATCCTGTTTTAGAAGTAACTCCTCCCACTTCCGTGGCATCACCTATTACGTCACACAGTGGGCGGAGTCGACAGAAAATCCCCATCCCAGCTGGTGACTGCGGATGTGCCGAGGGGAGGGGAGCAGCAGGCTGGAGCAGACTGCAGAGGCAGCAGCCATGGGGAACTCGCAGGATAAACCCCCAGCCAGCGGAGGAGGCTTGACGGGCAGATCGGATCAGCGGGCTGCAGGCGGCAGAGCAAGAAGCGGAGGCGGAACGGGAAAGCCCCAGAACCCCAGCCCTCCAGAGAAAGGGCTGGTCAACGGGAGGGAGACCGGCCCGACAGTTGACACGAGTTACCTGGATGCCCCCGCTGGGGCTCTCCCTCCTCACCTGGCACGACTCAAGAACGAAGGGAACCACCTCTTCAGACACGGCCAGTTCGGGGCCGCCTTGGAGAAATACTCCCGGGCCATTGAAGGCTTTCCCGCAGCAGGTGGGAGGTTTTTATTTCTTTTCTGCGTTGTGTTTCCTTGGAGAAATGGTGAGACCAAAGCAAAAAAGAAAACCTATCATGTATTTCAAGAAAATTGGTATTTTTGGAAATAAACAACCTGCAGGTTAATTATTTGTAAAAGAAAATATCAGTTTCATTCTGTCACATTAACTCACAGCTTGTGGGTTGATTTGAAAAAAAATCCCTTTAAATTAACTATATTACTACTAGAATGACAAATGTATCATTTAACTGAAGCATTTGCTTTTGAGTTCTTCAACCCATAAATGTGATCATGCACTATCTTGGACTACATCCCATACTGAGGGCAGCTTATTCAGCTCACCTGCCTGATTATTTATCTGAAAATCACCATCAGTTCCAGGCCTGACTGAAGCCATGACTTTATGCCTGCTTCAAACATCAACACGCTCTGACACACCCCTGTCAGATTTGTTCAGAACACAGTCAGCACTCTTTCAGAGTTCAGGTTGGTTTACAGGCATCCGTTCATCCGTCCATCCATCCATCCATCCATCCATCCATCCATCCATCCATCCATCCATCCATCCATCCATCCATCCATCCGTCCATCCATCCATCCATCCATCCATCCATCCATCCCCGTTACGTCTCCTCAGCATCCCCGAGCGGCCTTAACCTGAGCTGTCTATGTTGTCCTGGGTTCTGCCCCTCTCAAGTCACAGCAGCAGAAGTTATGTCTTTGAAGCATCTGCCTCACGCGAGCATATTGT
>BJFM01006316.1:20714-59948 GCA_016586285.1 Arothron firmamentum
CCCCCCCCCCACAGGCATCGATAGTCCAGAAGATCTGTGCATTCTCTACTCCAACCGAGCGGCCTGTTACCTGAAGGACGGCAACAGCACAGACTGCATTCACGACTGCACCAAGTAAGTGATGTGCGGTCCAAATTTCTTTCATTTTCTCCTCCAAACCTCTGTATGAACGACAGAAAACACTGTAGATTTAAAAAAGAACAAAACAGCTGCATCTTCTTACGTGTAGAACCAGGAGGATGTGAAAAGATGGTCCCCGTGAACATGCATGTGTATGATGGGCGGGTGGAGACGGGTTGAGCCTCTGTCTTTGTGTCTCTGATCCTCTTAGGGCTTTAGAGCTTCAGCCGTACTCCTTGAAGGCGCTGCTGCGCAGAGCTGTGGCCTATGAGTCCCTGGAGCGCTACAGGAAGGCCTACGTGGATTATAAAACCGTCCTGCAGATCGACAACGGGGTGCAAGCGGCTCACGACAGCGTCCACAGGTCAAGCAGCAACAGTCGCACCTGAATATGAAGCTGTTGAGATTATAGTTCACTCCAGGCTTGGGATTGCTCATTGCTCCTGCACCATCCTGACTGAGATTTAGCTGGTCCCAGATACTGATTATTAGATAAGTGCTGGCTGAGGAGGATCCCTCTCCTCAGTCCTGCATCGCAGTGGGGTTTGATCTCTCTGCTGTGGTCTCTGCACCTGCAGGATCACCAAGATGCTCATCGAGCAGGATGGACCCGGGTGGAGGGAGAAGCTTCCAGAGATTCCCATCGTTCCACTGGCGGTCCAGCAGCAGCACCAACAGAAGCCGGTCAGCACCGAAGTGGCCGAGGCCCGCGCGGCGCGAGCCGCCCAGGAAGAAGGTCGGTGACGCCATTTCCTCCAGTTTAGCCAGGCTGGTATGCACAGGAAACCATCAACAGGTTCAGGGAGGGGGCAGATTTTACACACAATCTATAAATAGAACTGGATGTTTAGCAAGATTATATAAAAAATTAACATTTTATGTCTCTAAACATCTTTACGTGTGTGTGTGTGCACGTGTGTGATTAATATTGCAGAGGGCAGGGTTATCCAGTGTTTAGTGCTGATGTAATGGAACAAGCTGGTTCAGGTTTCCAGGTTGTTTTCACTCAGCTAAAAAAGACTCCAGAAATGTTTCCTCATTCAATTTCTTTAAATATAATATATGTTTCTGTAACATGACTAAATAGTCAGAGACATTTTCGAGTCAAACAGGCTTTATAATCCGACTCACAACAAGAGTTAACTCCCGGTTAGAGTGTGAATGTGCACGAGTCTACTGAGACCTCTGCTGATAGATCTGTTGATCGATATACCTGGAAAAGATCAGGTGAGGTCCACCTCTGCCATGGCCCTGCACAGCATCCCGCTGTGAACTGGAGTAAAAGCATTCGCTCCATTTCTGCGCACAGCCAGGAGAAAGGAGGCCCGCTTCACGCTGCTGAAAGGAGAAGGTAACGATCTGGTGAAGCGAGGCTGCTTCCAGGACGCTCTGCAGAAGTACAGCCAATGTCTCAGCCTGAAACCCGAAGAGTGCGCTCTTTACACCAACAGGTACCACAAAAGTACCGCTACACTTTACCACATGGTTGTTCTGGCATCAACTGTCCGTGTTGCATCCGTCATGGCTGCCGTTTGCACACCCGCAGAGCCATTTGCTTCCTAAAACTGAATCGGTTTCAAGAGGCAAAACAGGACTGCGACTCCGCTCTGCAGCTGGAGCCGAACAACAAGAAGGCCTTCTACCGAAGGGCCCTGGCTCACAAGGGTCTACAGGTGCCTTCAGTCCGCTCAAACAACAATCTTTGGTTTTAAATTGGATCTGTTTTGACATGGCTTCTCTTTCTGGGACAGGACTACCTGTCGGCCAGCAGCGACCTCCAGGAAGTCCTCCAGCTGGACCCCAATGTCCGGGAGGCCGAGCAGGAACTGGAGACGGTGACATGTTTACTGAGACAGAGCCTGATGGAAGACAGCGACAAAAACACCCCCAAGGTGAAATCTTATAGCGGTTTTGTGTAAATAAGTCATTATATGGTGTTAATGTGTTGATCTATGTTGACACTGGGACCAAACACATGTGTTAATCTTCTGCAGGTGTGATATTTGTGCAGTTCAGTGGGGATGAATAATTACACGCGTCTGGATTAAACAGCTTTTCTAAAGCCACAGACTGACAGTGAGACCTGGAATAGAAATGAGGGACTGTGAGGTCGACCTTGGATGACCTGCTGCTCTAAAGGTGTGTGCCGGCACAGCAAACGATTGCTTTTATATGCAGATTTGTACAACAGGCCGAACAGAGAGGTGAGACACGTGCCTTACTGAGATTTTTTACCAAAGCTGAAGGACTACATATGCCAAGATTTGATGTAAAATGGTTTGTTTGGCTGAGCTGACCTCAACAGTCAGAGTAATTTTAAGGGCAGGAGAATGTTTTATTATTATTATTATTGTTATTATTGTTATTCTTATTATTGTTATTCTTATTAGTGGTGTGTTTTCCGATTTAAAAAGTGTTACATTGAATAGTATTGCTTTATGTAAGTTATTAATCACTTCATTCTTACTGATCTTTAGTGTACATGAAATCATATGTTCCAAATTCCATTTGACTAAGGTGACATCTTCGTTGTAAGGGCACTAACCTTGACATGGGCAAAAAATCTTGACAAAAATCAAACATGTTGCCTTAAAAGTTGATAAAATACAGTGAATGAGCAGTGATCTAACCCTGAGCCCCAGCAGCATGAATAACCATTGTTTTGGTTGACTATCAGTATTTTTACTGCCCCTTACAGCTTTAGGTGCTATTGTTTCAACTCCATCATTTAATATTCTGGGGGACAGGAAAACAAAAGACTTAAATAAATCACAAAATGGATTTATGGCAAAATTGGATTTGCTATATTTCTCTGAGCATTTAATTTTCTGCAAAGCACAATGTGCCGCATTGCTGCATTTTCCGGCGTTTCTGAAGAAACGACTTAAAAAAGAAACACACTCAGGCTAAAGTGTTGCTTCATGGAATGCAAACAGCATGTAGACCATAAAAATTATTTGAATGTAACTGTAAATAATAAACATCTATACAACTATTTTCTTGGGGTATATTTTCATTAATGTGATTTAAAAATGAATGTGGGAATTAAAATAAAGATCCACAGTTGCAAACAATAACAACCGTTCTGTGAACACGAATTGACATTGTGTCGCCAACAGGTGGCGGTATTACATTACATATAACGAATTAGTAGTCCAGTATGTGGTTGTACGAAACTACTGATGAGTTTGGCACTGAAATAATTCTGTATAATGTATTACAAACAGTCTCATTTAAACCGAAAAACATTAATGTTTACTGTGACGGAACCAATATCCTATTTTGTCAAAACTCCGTTTTTAATTAAAGTATCGGTTCTGAGTTTATGCCTGTCTTAACGCTGTGTTCCAGTAGGTGGCGCTGTGACCGTATGCCTGCGCTCGTTTGAATATAGCATCTTCCTGTGGAAAAAACAAAACAAAAATAAAACTAAGTGGTAGACTGCTTGACATTTTGCAAAACGTGATGTCATAAACGTTGAAAAACTGTTTACTTGTATTTTTGACTATTTAATATGTCGTAGTGACTCGTAATTTACATAATCACAACCGGAAGTCCCGGTGTTAGTATATTTACATAAAAACAAACAAGAGGTTTCATTAAAAGTTTTATTCAGTGTTTACTTGCACAAAACAAAGAAAATGGTTACCGGAACTTTCCTTTCAAACAACACAAACCTGTAAACTTAAAAAAATAGAAGAGACTAGTTTTTGAACGGTGATTTAGAAAATCAGAGGAAATTAATAGATAAACAAAAGTGTCCTTTGGCCTGAGGCTGAAAATGATCAGAACCCATTTGTGAACAGACAGAAGACAAAAGTGACACTTGATGCATGAGCATCTCCATGCAAAAGATTCAGAGTTACTAAACTTGTTTTTCTTTTAAACTTTCTACAAAAGCATTCTCCTCTCAGCAGTGAGTTTAATCTTTGCGTTGTGTGGTAAAGTGCAGTGTCTTAATAATCCTCAGTTAAATGAGTAGAGGAGAATTAAGCATCACAGTTAAAACTTTTAAATAATAATAATAATAAAAATCTCATTTTAATTACAACTACAACATAATAGAAAGGGTTTCCTCCCTAAAAGGCACTGTGTGTCCATTAAATAGAAAAAAATTCTATTTAATCATTTTTAAAGAATTAAGAAATCATGATACAAAGGAAAATGTAGTTAATACACTGAAAGCTTACATCAAAATTTGGCAATTACAAAATCGTGTCATCAGTATTTCACAACTAAATTATAAAGAGAAATGTGATCAAACAGACATTTTACTGTAATTGCACCTTTAAGTTTTAGAAATTCTTGTTGCAATGACACTGTTCAAGACAAATATTAAGACCAACTGTAAAATACATAGATTAGTATGGGGGAGGATTTTTGGATTATAATCCACAAATTACCAATAATAGTTTTTACAAAGATGAAACCAGAAACAAGTTGTCTCACCCACATATGCAAACCAAAGATGTGGACCCAATTAAGGTCCACAAAACTTTCCTAATCTGGAGAAATTTAAAAGCACAAGCAGGAGGAATCACAGTGAAACAAAATATATAATTTTTTCCATTACATTATTACAGAAAAATAACGTGTAACTATTAAGTCTGGTGCCTCAGGTTCACCCCATCCTGCCACTGTGGTGACGGCTGTGATGAAGGGGAGACAGCAAGAAGTCCTTCATGCTGTGAAATAGCAGCACATTCACCATGCAAGGAAAAGGGTTCTGGATCCAATATCAGGATGGGCCGCGTGCAGCATCTCATGTACATTCAGCTCTACTTACAGAATCAGTTCACATATCTGGCTCACGCACGCACACGCACGTACGTGTTCTATCACCGAATGACATACCTGACTTCACTTGCTGCAGCTGCCACCTTCTTTAAACCTCGACCTCGTCTGTACCTATTCTGTAATCGACATTCATGAACTATTCCTGTCTCTGCAGCACCTGAACACACTGGAGGATGGATACATTGATAGCTGTAATAGTTTAATCAGGTACCAAGGCTGACTGAGCGAGCAGCTGTAACACAGACAGACAAATAGCTCCTTCAGATGTCGGTCTGTATACAGTGTTTCCGTCTAGAGTTTTCAGGTGTGACGGTCATGTTTTTGATGGGATTTGGTATTTTCTCATCCTTCTCTGGTTCAGTGTCTGTGACGCCATCTCCACCCTCCTCGCTTACGTACAGAGCCCTCCGCTCTTTTGGTGATGCGGGAGGTGATGATAGAAGGCGGTGGGTGGGGACCATGCCTTTAGACGGACACTGCTCCAGCCGGTCGTGCTCCACCTCAGTCAGAGGTGCAATGGCAATGTCACCGAAGGCTGCGGTGGGGAGCTGAGTGTCCGCTGAGGAGGAGCAGGGGGGGTGAGCTGCCCGGGAGGTTTCTGGGTCGGAGCAGCTGAGCTCCGCTGAGAGGTGGCTGCAGTGCGAGTCGGCCACCGACGGCAAGCTGCCGCTCAGAGAGGGCGAGTCGAATTCGGAGGAGTTTGTGCTGCGCTGCTCCAGGAGCTGAGCCTCCGAGCCGCCCTGCTTGCTGCTGAACTTACCCCCTCCTTTGCTGCTGCTCCTCCAACGTTTCCCTCTGCAGCTCTTGTCTCCCGCAGCGGAGGATTCCTTGGAGCAGTGGGGCGGGGAGCAGCATTCGCCGTCACGCTGCACGCAGCAGCAGCATTCGCCGCCGCTGGCCCCTTTAAGGCCGCCGCCGGCGCTGCTACAGCTGGCTTCATCCAGGCTGCTGCTCACGCTGCTGTGCCTCATGTTCTCCGGCTTAGGTTCCACATCTGCCTGGACCTCCAGACTATTATCCCTGTAAGATACAGTAACCCAAATGTAATCATCAAGCAGGGTAATTAAAAGCAGGACTGTCTTTGGGATTGGTCTCCTCGGAGTAATGACCTGTCCAGAGGCATGTAAGCATTGAGGATGGATCCCGCCATGGCTTTTGTGCTTGCGTTGTCGCTGGTTGTCCCCAGACTGACGGTGGCCGACTCTCCGCTCAGGCTGCAGCGCTCCTTCTGCACGTCAGCCTGGACGTCCATCCTGGAAACACGAATCAGATAAGGTATGAATCAAAAACCCTTCAGAACTTGACCCTCTCAGCTCTGAGGTCATGACGGGTTTCTTACCTGTTGTAACAGCTACCGGAGAGGCTGCCCGTGATGCTGGTCCCAGCGAGGGCCGTGGTGCTGGCGTCGTCGCTCATGTTGTCCCGCTGCGTGGAGCTCATGCCGCAGCGCTCCATGTGACTCCCGCTGACGCTCAGGCCCGTGAGGCCTCCGACGCTCGCTCCGTCGCCGATGCTGGGGTTGTTGAGCCGGGTCTCTGCAACAGAGGTCGTGTCTCAAGAAGAAAACGACAACCTTCTTAATTCCCGGCTCTGAAGTGGATTTGACTGGAAATCGTCTGGACCGCTCCGGTGACGCTCACCTGTAGCTGCTGCCCCGCTACCCATGTTGTCATTTTCGTCGTCAAATTCAATTCGCACTCCTTTGCCGTTGCCGGCGGACACGCCGCAGCCGCCACTCCGGCACAGCGAGATGGGAACAACTCCGTAAACGTAAGCCAGCATGATGGGGACGCCGATGCCTGCGCCACATCGTTTAAACGCAGAGCCAGATGGTGAAAGCTTTCAAACTTTTAAACACTGACATTGAAACTGCAGATAAGATGTGACAGCTGGAACCCCAAGGGTTTGCTTCCAAATATTACACAGACCAAGACTTAAAAGTTACTCACCGACAGTTACGGCTGCGACCACAGGCGACACAATCACAGAGAGCGTCACGCCTCCAGCTATGACCAGGTTCCTCTTGTGTTTGGAGCTGTCCTTGCCCTCGTAGCGATTAAAGATCTGAGGAGAAAGGCCGTTGTTTAAAATGAATGCATTGGGAATAAAGCGAATTCTGCTTCTCTGTTGTCTGATGAAGCTCTCACCTTCCTGCCCACGTAGACCGGGATGCCGATGATCATGGCGGGCACGGCGATGCCCGCTATGAGGGCGATGCCTACGGGCGCTCCCACCAGCGTGCCCAGCTGCCAGAGGATCTTTTTCTTCCTGCTCCAGGGCTTCTTCCCCCAAAAGGTGCAGCCGGAAGGACTGATGGGCGAGAACGTACAAGTTGATGCGGCTGGCGGAGGAGCGAGCGGCTGCGTCCGGGCGTGTGTCTGCCTCACCTTAAATAATGCAGGTCAGAGATCTCCTTCATACAGAGCCAGCAAAACTCACAGCCGCAGACGGCGCAGGTCATGTGATTACAACTCCCGTCGTTCATTTTGATGATGTAGGCAGCGCAGCGAGGGCAAGGCTTGATGTCGTCACCTGAACACATTCATTGAGATGTTGACCTTGTAGGATGCTGTGACCTTGACAGGCGGGACGTCCGCGAGCGTGCTACCTGGGGCTCCGCTCTCCTGGCTGTAACTGAGCGACGAGGACCTGAAACCCCTCAGCCGTGACGTCTGAGCCCTCTGCTGCCGCGCCGTGTCGCACGTCTGGTTGGGGTGCCACAGCTGTTTGCAGTGGTAGCAGAACTCCGTCCCGCATCCGTCACGCCCGCAGGTAATCTTCGGGCAGCTTGCACAGCCGAACGCGACGACCGCGTAACTAAAAGAGAGGGTGGGCGTTGTCAATGGAAAAATACTTGCAAATGAACTTCAACACCTGGAAAGCGGGGGTTAAGAATCTAGTGATTACACCACTGTGATCACCTCCAATAAATAAAAACCAGTTCAGTCGGTCAAAGTGGGCACTATTATTGTTAGGAAGAATGAGAGAGGAAGGTCGAGCTGTTCAGAGATCTGACCCACAACACTGTGAGGGTTGTGCCAGCTGCTCTCTTTCACCCCTTGCTGCCGCATCCGAGTCTGACTTGTGCTCAACAGAACGAAATAAAATTCGTGCCGCGAGCTATTTATAAGTGGGGCGCCGAGCTGAATGCACAGCCTTCAAGTTTCTTTATTATACTATTTCCAGGCACTTATTTTCAGAATGAGAAGCACCTTCACAAAGCAGAACTGAGAATATATCTCACTAAAGAGGATCTAAAGGAGAGCTGGACGATGACAGCTTCTCCTGTGCTGTAATCAAGGCCCAACTGAAAAGTGGACAATCGTTATCCTCCGCGTTTGTCTTACCCGCAGTCGGGGGCAGGGCACCAGCGACAGTCAGGCTCGGTGATCAGCCACCTCCTCAGCATGAACTCCTCGTACTTCTCCATGAGGGCCTTGTCCCCCAGGATCAGCTGGATGTCGTGGGGGTTGAAGCGCTCGGAGCACTCCGGGCAGCAGATGTTGACCCGGGACTCGGAGATTTCGATGCGCAGGTACTGTCGCAGGCAGTCTGCGCAGGAGCGATGGTGGCAGGTCATGATGTCCGGGAAGTGTTCGCGCGCATGGCGCAGCAGGCACAGGGGGCACTCCAGCAGCTCAGACGACAACCCCGACACCGAGGAGGTCGACACCGACCCCAGCGCGGACTGGGCCGACGTTTTGTCCTGGATCGCCTCTGGCTGGACGCTTTCGATGCTGATGACTCTGTCCACAACCGCGCCAGGTTGCAAGGGCCGCGACCTGCACTGATCCAGGCGGCAGCGCCGACCAAAGAGGGAATGGATGGACAGGCGGCGCCTCTTTGGGGTCTTTCTGACCGAAGGGAGGCTGACGGAGGAGGAGGCGGCTGACTGGATGTCCCGCTCAGAGCCCGAGCTGCCATGATGCTGCTGGACGCTCATTGTGCCGGAATAGGCGCCGCAGGTGTGACGTCCAAATATCACCGAGAAGACCAAATTAAAGATTAAAGAAAAAAAGAAAAAAAAAAAAAAAAGGAAAAAGTGACAGCCCCGAGACGGTGTTGGCTAGGACATGGTGGTGTAGGGGGGGGTCAGGAAGTCGGTTGGAGTCTAGTTCTGGTTTAAACCACAGCGAAGGACGCTTAGGTGGAGAACGCCAACCTGAGGGAGACAGGAAGCAAAACAGAATCAGTCACCAACCCCAGCTGCATGAATATTTAATGCTCTGCAGCACACAGACACATCCTGGAGCGGGCTATTCCTCAGGAGGAGCAACGACTTAAGCACTGTCGTGTGATGTCTTCCAGGAAGGAGCATTATTTTAAATATCATTAACACGTTTGTAAGCCTTTACTGTGTGTGTGTGTGTGTGTGTGTGTGTGTGTGCGTGGGTGCTTACATAAAAATGCGGCAGGCATTCCGTAGAGGGTTTATTAGTCTAGTGTAGACACAACAAAGCGAAACTCTCTTTCTCAGCATCAGAATGGGTTTTGGGTGTGGCAGAAATTGAATTCTGATAAACAGACAGCGATTCAATGCTGTTTTAAATGGCAACTTCTGAATTCAAATTTCAGCAGGCGTTTGAAATTTTACATTAAGAGACTTTTTTTTTTTAAATAAAGGTGAAACAAACCAAAATCCACAAATCAAATGTATAATCAAGCTTTAAAATATATCTTATAGGATCAATTTCAACAATTTTTTTGCGACAGCCGGTCTGTATCTGTCTGACTGTGAGCAAAAGAACTTGAAAAGTCAGGAATGGATTTAAAAGAAATGAAATATTAATCATGGGACAAAAAGCAGATGACTAAATTTAGTCGATGTTCTGGATTCCGGAGGGATTTTGACCTTTGATTAACCACAATAAGTCAAACTGCTGACGTGCACCTTCAGGACAGGGAACCTTGTTTAACCTTTAAAGAAAGAAAGAAAGAAAAAAAAAAAACGCTCCCAAAGCAAGCAAACAAAGCGACTCGTTCCCGGAGATTTCATCACGTATGCTTATTCTGGTGACATTCCAGTCAGAGGGCAGGCTTCCTGTTCCTGCTTTCAGATGGAAGAAAATCCTGGAGACTCTGCAGAACAAACATTCCGCAACAGCAGCTCAACGCAAACATTAAACCGTTTGATTACTCCATAAACTTGCCATGTTAAGTAGAAATACTATACTACAAACGTGGCTGTAAGTCCTCTAAATGGACCTTGAAGAATAGCTCTGCCCTCTAATTTCCTTTAGATCAAAAACGTTATTACAGTATAAGCAAACATTTGCTGTTAGTTAAGTACAGGGCCGTTTACTGAAGAACTGGTCGCCGACAGCTGTTTGTACATTGATATGATGATCAATATGTTACAGTGAAACAAAACAGAACAATTAATTATAGGAAAACTCCCATGAGATTTGATTATATACTGTAAATAGAAGAGTAAACAAGGAAACACTTTGTCCTGGAAACGATCTCTTATCTACACAGTTAAACACCGTCCATTTTCCATCAGGACAGAAAAAAATACCCAAAAAAACAATGCACATAAGAGTTTCCCATCAACTGCACCACATTAATGGTCTAGAAATACCAAGTGGACAATAAACAATTAATTTAACATATTCACAGGAGAATGATTATCGGCGAACTATCGCATAAGCTTAAAATGTAGAAGAAATCATTACTCCACTTACCTTAACTGGACTGCAAAAATAGAAGCAGCCAAAGCATGGTTTTAATGCTAAGCAAAGGGAAAATAAACCTCGAGCCATTCTTTTAATCCGCTTGATCAATTTAACAACATAACACCATTTGGCTAACAGGGAGCTAGCTTATGCCCAACTTTAATCACCCAGAGGCGAGCTGAAAGAAGCTGGCTAACCGAAGCTATTTAAAAAACAACAACAAAAAAACTAAACGACACTAATTGAAACCGAGATCTTGTTAATCACGGCTTTATGTTGACCTAGAGGCTAAGGGAGGAACGCAGAAGGCAATAAACCTAAACATTGTTAGCTTCTTGTTACCTCTAAAAGCAGGAAGTTCTGATTTGTTGTTAACGAAACGTTAGCTTAGCCACTACAGGTTAAAACAAATCATACGCTGAGTGGTAATTACCTCTTTCTCCATTTACTCCAAAAAACGAGTGTAAATCGTTACGTCCATTCCGGTGTAAAAAAAAAATTTTTTTTTTTTAAATTGTTGCCAAAAAACTTCGCAGGACAGTTTCTCCTCCCGAGTAGCAAAGCTAAAAACACATAATCGAATAAACCTTCGTCTTTCCGGTCTGAAATGTTACCTTCATAATAAAAACAAGACGAAACAACGAAGACCACAACTAAATCTCTGAACTGTCATTATATTCCTAATCAACAAACATACATTTTTAAAAAAGCGTTGACAAGAAAAAGGCTACGATAAACAATATTTATAACGAATTAATTCTATTTCAATAGAATGTAGCTAAGTTGAACGAAAATGATAAGCTTAATATATTTATTATTTTTTCAAATAAAAAACTAAAGGTTTACCGCTACTGTATGCTCTTATTTGTGCATATATAGCTACATTTACGCAGTGTGAATTTAATTTATAAAAAAGAACTGCCAACTTTATAACAGACTGTTCCTCCCAGAGTATACACGTAGCATTAGAAATACTGTCACCCAGTGGTCACTCTAAATTTGTTCGTAAAGTCCGTTATTTCGTGTCAGTTTTATTTAGTTATAAATTTTAGACAACGTAAATGCGATTATTTAAGTGGTTAATATTATTAACTACTTTTCATTCCTTATTTAAGTGCTGTTGGTTTGAAAGCCCAGCAAAAAACAAGAATGAGGGATTCTTAAATATTAATTAAGATGGGATTTTTTAAAAATATTAATTACTTAAGCATTCAGGCATATTTGATTGTTATTTTCGATCTTTTATGTAATTGACAGCATGTTTTTTCCGGTTTAAACGTCTTGGCCGATGAACAGTAAGGACCTCCGTTGGCGCATGCGCACATCATTTTCTAACAGGCGCTGAAGCCACTGGAGTTGACGGAGAAACAATCGTTACCGTAGGGAAGTAGCCGTCTTTTGAGAAAAACAACATATCTGGAACGAATAAAGTAATGAGGTAGATGGTTGGACCGCTAGATAAACGCACCGTTGTTTTAGCAGACTGACATTGCCACGGTGAAAATGGACCGGGAGTTTGAAGACATAGATTCGGAGGGCCGGTGGCAAAAACTGTATCTTGTAAGTGTGTTAGCATAGCTAGCATAGCTAAATAAACTGCTTCCACCGCACATTTAATTGTTAATATCTCGTCAAGGTTATCAGCTATGCTTTATGGATATCGTTGCCCACTACTAGCTTACTTTAACATTTAGTTTTCTTTCCGTTGCTCTTGGAATTTCTGTATTGTATCGTTAAACCTATGACGTGTTGAATCATTTGTAAATACTCTATAGAGTCTGTTATGACCATATGTCGGTCTAACTATTTGGCACCTGTGGGCGTTGTCACATGTGGATGTAGTCAAGAGTGCTTTCTTACTTGATGCTTGCACAAGCCTTGAAGTATCGTTTGTGTTAACATCTTGGTGTCAGTAATGCTTGCTGTGGGTCTGCATTTGTCTCAATCGTTGCTGCTGCTGTTGTTTTAGGAAATCAGGAATCAGTCCCATGAGTGCTCTTACAAGGTGGCAAAATATCCCGAGAATCGCAACAGGAACAGATACAGAGATGTCAGTCCATGTAGGTGAACATGTCTCGTTTCTCTCCACATTCACCAGTTTGCTTCTGCAGATGATAATTCTCTTCTCTCTGGCTGCCACAGTCGATCACAGTCGGGTTAAGCTGAAGAACACAGAAAACGACTACATAAACGCCAGTCTGATCGTCATGGAAGAAGCTGAGAGAAGTTACGTATTGACTCAGGTAAGTGTTATTTCAAAATAACGTTACTATTAACTTTATTGGAAAACTCTTTTTAGTCACATAAATCTGATACTGGAGTAGCTGCATGACTGCTCAGCGTGTGTGTTTGTTGTCTGCAGGGTCCTCTCAGGAACACGTGTGGCCACTTCTGGCTCATGATTTGGGAGCAGAAGACCAGGGCGGTCATCATGCTCAACAGGGTCATCGAGAAAGGCTCGGTAAGCTCCAGCCTCCTCCCAGCATTAGTGGAAATATGTGTTTTGACTGCTGTGTATTGTTTACAGATAGGTGAGCAACCAGGAGGCAGCACTGACCTTTAACCTGTTTAAAACCAGTAATCCCACAATGTGCTGATTACACACACACGTGCACACACACGTGTGCAAGCTGGGAATCGTACACACAGTCACACAAACGGGAATTATGGTGCCTCATTTTCTCAGTAGAGCAGGTAGAGCAGACGCTGCTCCGTCGTGTGATCTGTTTTTCTGGGAGGAGCTGATAACCAGCAGCTAGTTGACTGATATTATTATCTGCCTGGATTTATGTAAGCCAGCTCTTCTGCAGGGAGGAGGTTGTGTAAGACACTCGGCCTGGCCTCCGTCTCCCCAGCATGTGGAGTCTGATATTTTCAGTTGATTATTTTAGAAAATTTGGTCGGAAATTATAGAAACAAGTTTAAATTGGCCACCGTGAAGCCGCCCGGGTCCACATGGAGCTCATTTAAACGGTTTTTGTCTCTTTTCTTTTTTCCCATGACAGGAGAAGTGTGCTCAGTACTGGCCCACGGCTGAGGAGGGAGAAATGACCTTCAGGGACACACATTTTACGGTCACACTCCTATCAGAAGACATCAAGTCTTATTATACCACCCGGGTGCTGGAGCTGCAGAATATTAGTGTAGGTCCAATTCCTGAGAGGAGACGCTTCGCACTGGTCTGGGCCCAAGTTGAATGTTTCTACAGCCCCGTTTTTACCATGATGTAACATCTGCTAAAATGTCCTTTCTTTCTAAGATGTCATCTTTAGTATCAGTATGGTGAATTCTAAGAAGCGCACATTGTAAAATGAAACAGAAAGTGATTGAAAGGGTCACTGAGCTCACTCCTGAGCCACCCTGCTGGGACTGATACAGCTCAGGTCTGGCTGGATGCAAGCCGGCTTGTCTGATAACGAGGCCTCCGCATCTTCTGCCCTTACAGACGGGAGAGAAGCGAGAGATCTACCACTTCCATTACACTGCCTGGCCTGACTTCGGGGTCCCCGAGTCCCCGGCGTCTTTCCTCAACTTCCTCTTTAAAGTCCGAGAGTCAGGGGGGCTGGGGGAGGACCACGGGCCTGCCGTCGTGCACTGCAGTGCGGGAATCGGACGCTCAGGGACGTTCTCGTTGGTCGACACGTGTGTGGTCCTGGTAGGTCCTGATTTATTTATTTTTTTCTTCTTCTTCCTGGAATGTAGGTCTTGATTACAGAACAAGCATGGACAGGTCCCTGGAGCTGTCCCTTTATTTTAACATCACACTGCTCCTTCCCGTCCAGCTGGACAAGAGGAAAGACTCCTCATCAGTGGACATCAAGAGCATTCTGCTGGACATGAGGAAGTACCGCATGGGCCTGATCCAGACCCCCGACCAGCTGCGCTTCTCCTACATGGCCATCCTGGAAGGAGCCAAACATATCAGGGGAGACTCCTCTGTACAGGTAGCAGCACTGGCTCCAGCTCATCATGTGACTGAGAGCAAATGACTGAGTCATTGCACAGATTAGCTTCTATTTTAGGCAACAGGATTAATCCCATTGGTATCGTGTGGTTTTGCTGGTGGACATTAGCATCTGAAAATACCTTTAAGCTGGAAGAATTAACACCAGTTTGCATTTGATTTTCTTCTCAGAAAACTTGATTTCCTTCAGGGAAACTCAATAACCAAGAACTCCTTGACTTCTCTTGTTCCATAGATCAGTAATAATCAGATTTGTGGCTTCACAGAGATATCATCATGTCTAATAAACCGAGGAAGCGATAACAGGGATAATTCTCGAGATGCACAAGGAAGACTTGTTTTTCTTCAACAAAATGAGCCTTTTTTTCCCCCCTTTTTTTTCTAAGAATCGGTGGCAAGAGTCTTCAAAGGAAAAACAGGCAACGTCAGAGCCCCCCGGCGCGACCCAGTCCAACAGCCATCACCCTACCGAGCAATGCAACGGCAGCCAGCGGGACGGTCAGGAAGGAGCAGATTACAGACAGGACGGGAAAGCAGCCGCGCAGCCTCCGTGCAAAGAACAAGAGCTGGATGGCAGCATGAAGCAGTCAGTAGATAACATCCCGCCAGGTCGTCGCCCAAGCCTGAGCGCATATTTTCAGCGTTTCTTTCCTCATATTTTGCAGTAAACGATGCAGAGAGGACAGCCTGTCCAAATCAGGCTCGGTCAAAACATCCCAAAGCAAACACCGGACGAACGACGCCGAGAGGAAGAGGAAAAGGTAGCATTTTCTGCCCTTTCACCTTTGCGTTTTCACAGAATATCAACTGGGGCCTCCTACTCAGGTTTGGTTGGTAAACTTTTCAGGTGAACTAGAATAGAGATTGCATAAAAAAAACTACCAGATCCACATCATGAGGTCTCTTAACCCCGTGCAAATTCCAGCTCTGACGTCATCCAACAAGAGTTACTTGGGGTCAGAGGCCTGATTTTGCCCCTCAGCCTTCCTCTGGAGGATGTGGAGACCAGCTCAGATGTTCTTGATATCTGGTTCTCTGCCATAAATACATCAGATCTCTGAGAGGCTTGGCTTCATCTCACCTGCTCTCACTGTTGCCGTTGTGGTTTTTCCTCGGACAGTTTGGGCTGCATGTGCTGCACATGACAACAGCCGGCCCGTCCGCTGGGGGGCGCTGTATCTTGACACCCTCTGAGACAACAGCTGCACAGCCGCATCGTTTACCCACCACGTTTAAAATGAGCACCCACGTGTTTTCTCGGAGGTGTGTGCGCGCGCGCGCGCTCGTGTGTGTGCTCGTTTTCTTGAGGTTTTATTGGTGTTGTACATAATTTGCTTTGCTTCTGTGGTTTTGGGGTTTCACTGTAGCACGGTGTGTGCGTGTGTGTGTACTTGCTGAAAATTGAATGTCAGGCCTTAACGCTGTTCCTTTGTTGCTGCTTAGTTCCCTGGGTTCTTATTTTCTCTGTCTCCATTAATCATTTACAATTTCAGAAACAGGCGGGTTTTGTTATTACAAAAGCAGTTTATTAAGTTTTTTTCTCTACAACTTTATTTAGACTACAAAGAACAGTTACAGTGTAATTCAGTGTGCTTTATATGCCAGAAAAGTTAGCAAAATAAGAGAAATCTTGACAGGATCTTTTTTTTTTTTAACAGATGATGAAAGGATTGACCATTCACACACAGATCAATTGTCAGCTTTAATGGATGTGAAAATAAGAACATGTTTTGAATTAATAATTTAACATTGGTTTGACCTGACTGATGCCCAGATTTTACATTAATTCACTCAAGAAACTGTTTTTCTTCTTTTTTCTTGCTTTACTTCGTTTGATACGCATCACTTTCCTTGAGTTTTAACTGTTTGAAACACTTTGTTCTGCAACAGGCTGAAAGTGGGTGACTGCTAACCATCAGCAGGGCGCTCCAGCCCGTCCTTCCTCCATCAGCCACAACTTCCCGCTTAAACGTCGCCCCCCGGCTTCCTTCTGCATCATCCTCATCTTCTCGAAACTGTTTACAGCTTTGACTTTTTCCTCAAAAGAGAGAGACACATACCAGCATTTTATCAGCGGGTCACACCTCAACCACAACCCGTGCTGCTCGTGGACTCGCACACACTTTTCATACTTCGGTGTTTGTTTTGAGTGCGAGAATTAATCAAGACTAACAGTGGGAGCTAAGCATTGGCAATTTGTAATGCTGCTCCTGTGTATTTTTAGAAAAAAAAAGCTCTATTTTTATAATAAATGTACTTGAATTTTTTTTTCCAGTAATAGGAGGTCAGCCACATCAAAAGCACTGCCCACTCCCAGCTGAAATTTCTCCAGAGTGCACCTTTGTTTTAAAGATGTGTGTAAAAAAAAATATTTTTTTCTTGTTTTAAAAAAAAAGATGAATGACAACGTGACAGATTTGAATACAGCCGACAGGATTTCAGAATCTGCAACAACTTTGTCTTTTTTTTGTTTGTGTTACATACAAATAAAACTGGTACAATCTAGTTTACAGAACCTGTCTTGACTTGATCACAAACCTGTCATTTTAAAATAAAGGCAAAGGCTTGCACAACAAATTTGTACAACTAGAAATAATCTATTCAAAGATTCACTGATGAACACTGACTTTGTTACTAAAGGTTATATTAACAGAAAAACAACTTCAACAAGCTCAAAGTGTGAACCAGAGTGTAAGTTTTTGTGTCTGCATGTCGTAGACAGGAATCAGGTTTCAGAGGCAGGACTGCCTGGAATACAGAGTGGCAGTTGGCCAACCCCTTTCAGTCAGGGGAGGGCTCAGCTTTTCAATTTCAATAACTTCAAGCTTTATAATTTTTAAAAAGGATGTTCAAACACTACGGTAACAGCAAACTGCTTTGGTCAGCTCCTGTACATGATATGATCTTTGTACACCTGGAGACTGAGAATATATAAATATAACTTCCGTCACATGATTTTTGTGCATGTATGTGACCTTGTACAGCTTTGATTTGTATTACCAGTTATCATATTGATCAGAAGAGTGCTGGAGGGATTCCACTGCCAAACAGAAGACTCCAGGAAGCTGGGATCTTCCATTTGTTACAACTTGTGCTCTGAAATGGAATCAAGACATTCTTGGATGAGAAACATATAATGTTAATTGACAATTAACCTGGTGTGTGTGTGTGTGTGTGTATGTGTGTGTGTGTGTGTGTGTATATATACCTCTTTTTTTCTTTAACAAATCTATGGTAACCGTGTTTGTGTTCTTTAAATGTGCCAAAAACACGAATGAAAACTTTTAGACTACGTATATACTTATTTTAGGTTTTGTCAAGGGGACTTTCATGTAGAAAACTACACCGCACAAACGGAAACATAAACTCAATCTAAATGTAAATGGCGCCCTCTCCTGGAATCCATCATATTTGAATGGTACAAGAATAATCTCATCTACAGATGGTAAATTAGAACCAGGGGAAAGAGGAAAACCCCGTATGTGCTTCTGACTCAACTGTCCCACCGTGTCTGGGACTGTGAACTCCTGCCTGCCACTCACCGGATTGTCCAGCAGGTGGAGCCAGTCGTTGAGCTGGTTCACAAGCGTCAACGCGTCAGGGATGTTGTCACCTTCTGAGCAGAAGAGTAGCAGCACAGCCAGCGGGATATCCTCCGCACAACTGAAAAAAACAAAGAAAGGGATGTCTGCCCCACCATTTAAGAGAGGATTTTCAAATAATCACTCAGAGCGCCCGTCTCTGATACTGTGCATGTACCTGTCTGTGTAGAGTCCTTTAGTTATGCCTCCACCAGGGATGTAGAGGCGTGGCTCCGCACTCGTGTCAGTCAGCCCTGGGAAAGCGGGCACCTTCTCCATCTCCCTCCAGCCAAGCTCCTTTAATGCATCTTCACTCACTTTCATCAGGGAGGGCGTGAACAGATACCTTATTGGAGTGCTAACAAAGGCCAAGATGTGTGAGCAGTAATGAAAGGAAAATAGAAAAATCTAAGTAACACAGAGGGGATGGTCAGTACCTTTGTAGCTGCTGGTCATCTCTCTGATAGGCATGGCTGCTGGACAACACTATTGTCCTGGAGAATCCACTCGCTTTAATCCAAGACACCAGCAACTGTCTGAACCTTTTAGATTTTGCCTGAAATTGTGGGAAAATAAAACAAAATTAAGTTGCCAAAATAATCGGACAGTAACTAGATCTATAACTAGTATATTATGCAGTCCATCAGCTGTTCTACTTGTCTTGCATTTACCTGAATAATTGGTGCTCTGATTTGGAGAACTGCCAGTTTTTGTTCCGCTGCTGTATAAACTGTTGATAGGAAAGCGTAGACGAATGTTGAATCGATCCATCAATTTAGGTTAGCAAGCATTTTCAAAAATATATTCTACAATGTGTATTTTACATAAGTGGCACATATAACTCATAAAAAGTTTTATTCTTTTGATTGGAGACCTTCTGCAGGGGTGTGCAGCTCCTCAGCATCCTCTTTGCAGGTTGTATACGGGTTGTTACCGGCCATGGGAATGAGACAGTCCGTGTGTATGAAGCCCACTCTGCTCATGTTAAGGGTGGACACGATCAGGTCCACGGCCAGCTGGCCCACATTGCCAACAGCCACGGCAGGCTGACAACAGTAACACATAAATGAGCTATATTTTAATTTCCAAATCGATGATATGTAGTTCCTTTGACGTTACAAAACAACCCATTAACATTTAGGAAAGCATGATATACTGAGCCATGATTTTAGTTTATCTTTTTTTTTTTAAATGGATGAGTGAATACAAGTGTGGTATTAAAGTTCAAACCCTCGAGTCTGGAAAACTAAATGGAAGCACTTGTCTTTACTAGCTTAAACAAGGCATGACATGACAGGTAGAAGCTAACATTCTAAGACTGAAACCAGGTTCAAATGTGTCGCTCACCATGACGAGGGTAAAACCTTGGAAGCACGGTGATGTATTTTGTGACGAGAAAAACATTGTGCTCTAATGTTGTCTGAGGAACACAACTAAAGGTGATGTTGATGAATAAGATGTTAATATATAGCGAAAGTTTTATTTTCTTGGCCGGTGCGGTGGACCTTCCTCACTTGGCGTCGACAACAACGAGTCAGCAGTCTTAGTGCCCCGCGTCAATGCCTGATTTAAAATAATCGGGGCTGAAAAAAATAGTTTTGCGTACAATATGAACAAATAGGTATACTGTATTACACTGTCTGGTGTTGCAATATTTAAGTTTTTGATGATTACATTACTTCAGAAAACGTTTAATGTATCCAGCACGCGGGTCGTTGCAGTTTGTGCTTGTCACGCGCCGAAATAGCTCAGTTGGGAGAGCGTTAGACTGAAGATCTAAAGGTCCCTGGTTCGATCCCGGGTTTCGGCAGCACACGGTGGGCTTCCTTTTTTCAGTGTGGGATTGTCTCCAGACCATGGAGGAGAAAAAATTAATTCACAAATGTCTGATTTACAAAAAGCATCTAAAATTATTTACACCAAAGACTTACAGGAATGACTTCAGCCTTAGCAAACTGAGTTATGAACCTTAGTTTTCTAAGACTTTCAGATTTAAAAAATTATATGCTTAGTTTGCAGATTCTTGATATTAAAATAAATGTAATAACACCACCCCTGATGGTTTATTAGAACTTTATTAAAAATTATTAGGCGGCCTGGCTTGGCTTGGGATACAACCCTAGCAAACCTGTCCGCTTCCTTCTGATGGACCTTTAATACTGAAAGATTGAAATCAATGGCCAATCTTACAGTCAGATTGGTTGCTAGAAACTCGGATATTTACCAAGTCACTCAGCTCTGGCTTCATTAGGAATAGGCTGGCCTTTCAGGACAGCCAGAGAATTGTTAACCATGCCTTCTACTATCATTTTACAGGTTTTGATAGTGTTGGTGCCGATATGGGGGGTGATCACGACGTTAGGAAGGCCAAGGAGAGGATGGTCCCTGCAAAAATAAACAGATCAGAAGTTGACGTTACGTGTAGCTCTGTCATTGATTAACAATGAGTATGAGAGAGATCAGTGATGAATATGTGTCAGTTTCTAGAACTTAATTGGTTTTAAATTGCGTGGTCAGACCTCGGTAAAGGTTCAGGGTGGGTCACATCTAAAGCGGCGCCACGGATCGTTCCTGACCGCAGGGCTTCAACTAAAGCGTCCTGATCCACCACCAGACCTGAGACATGATGGGAAATGAAAAAAGTGACATCACCAACATTCATTGAACAAAATGAATGTTCTAAAGGCAGAGGAACACACAGCTGTCACCTCTGCTGATGTTGACCAGCGTCGCTGTGGATTTCATGAGGGACAGCTCTCTGTGGCCGATCAGACCTGTGGTTTCCCGGGTCAGGTTCACTGCCAGCACCACAAAATCAGACTCTCTCAGCAGCTCATCCAGGCTCTGACAGTATGTGGCTCCAACTGCCTGCTCCTCTTTAACACTCCTGAAAGAGGAAAGAGGGAACGCTCAAGTAGGCTGGAGGTCTAAAGCGACGACGGATTCAGCATCGCATTGAGCTGATGTATTTTGTAGTGGTATTTCAGTATGATGAGGACCAAAACTGGTAAATGGGCTGATAGTGGAGCACTGCTGGAGTACCCTTGAACAATGTACCAAACCAACAAATGCTCAGCGCACATGTCAAGGACAGCTTACACACCTGGATACCCCTCCCTTAATGATTGTGCATATGTATACAGCATGTTGCGTAATAAACAGATCATATCACCTATGGGAATTTAAACATATAATAATAAGCCATGTTAGAGTTAAAGTAAAATATTCAAATTTAAAACAATATGCAACAGTGTGATGCCTCGATACTTCCCTCCTTCTCCGGTTGTGATACAGGATCTTCATCTCAAATCCTCTCCCTCTTTGAGCAATTTTATACCCGATGTCTCCCATTCCAACGATCCCCATTGTTGCCCCTGTGACATCAACTCCCATGATGGTTGTTGGCAGAATGGTGGTCTTAGGGTCCATAGCTATTTGGTGACCTACGAAAAACCAAGACAATCCCAATGGCAGTACTCTACAAGGCCAAGAGCGGCACTTTATGGTGGAAAAAAATTTAAATTCACATAAATAAAAGTTAAAAAAATACGATGATGAAATCTAATCATCAAATAGTTTATCATCATTAAATACCAACTTGACTCACATGTGACAATATCCCGCGCTGATGCCAGGAGCAGACCCAGCGCAATGTCTGCGGTGGCGGTGCTCACCACGCCGGGCGTGTAGGTCACCTTCACTCCAAGACTGTTGATGTATGGCACATCCAAGTGGTTGATGCCTGCCCCTCCGTTGGAAACCACCTTCAGGGACGGAAGCAAGCGCAGCAGCGAAGGCTCAGCTGCAGGCATGGCGTTCCAGGAAAACATGACCTGGACTCTGGGGCTGTACAGCTGCAGGTTCTGAAGGAAGTCCTGGTGGCAAACGAGCTGGAAGTGTTTCCTCATGATGTCCATTACTTCTTCGGGGTATCCTGGGTCGCCAACCTTTGAGATGAGAGCCCATGGCTTGTCCTCCATTGCCTGCAGTTCAGCAGAAGATATAACAAAACATTTGTGCTTTGTTTCTCAAGGGAGTGTGTTTTTTTTAAGGAAACAGTGGAATAGTTACACAAGCTCACGAATGTAATATTATTCGATGAACTTAGTAAATTTTCTCCCATTTATGTACTTTCATAATTTGAGGTAATTTCATAAAATTATGAAGTTTTCTATTTTTGCAGCACTTTTCTGTTTGAAACCTGGAATTAGTAGTCTCTTTATTGTAGAAATTAATAAAACATAGAAAAATGTTTTCAGCAAGTGTCCTTGTTGTTTTTCTCTGTCAACCTCACAATTATCAACAGACTTGTTTATCTTTAACCTCCCCAAGTAGATGTTTAGACAAGGAGTGCTTTAAGAAAAATTATTACTAAATAATAATAGGTATTATTATAATAGTAATAATTTATATGGCAATATCCACCATGTGGACAGACTAACAAGGGCAGGAAGTTTAATAATAAAAGTGTAATATTAAAAGCCTCTGGGTGCATCCCTCTGCAGAATCGTTTGGACCAAACCTTAAAAACTTTAAATCAGCTTTTGGTGCATTATTACCCTGTTGACTTGGCAGATAATATAGGAAGGTGCATTTTTTACTCACAAACACATTTTACACAGAGCTAAAATTTTCAGAACTGGATTCAATCTTAAAATAATATAATGTTTAGAAGCCCGATGTCCACCTTTTTGCCTTAATGTTGTGAATACTTTGACCTTAATAATGGCTTCTGATAAAATGCAAAATGCTGAAATTCAAAATGCACATTACCTTGTTGTGTTGTTGCCGACAGTTACCATATTTGTGTATGTTTCCCAGTTTAAGTAACAAGTGTGTCTGTGCTGGAGTCCACAGTCTTCTGACACACTGGCCAAAATAGAGGCTTTGCATTCTGGCAGGTAGATTAATTACACAGTTTTATGATTTTAAAAAGTCCTGCAGTAATAATTACTCATCAGCCCAGGATGACTGATTCAACAGTCATCCCACAATCACAACTGATGCAATGTGCATAGTGATCCAACATAAAACACACAGAACCTATGAAGAAGTGCATGCAGTGAACGAAACAAAGAAATTAATTGATATTTCATATATGCTGTTGTAAAATGCTGCACACTACCATGTAGAATTCTCACCTAATGCTGACAGGATCTTTCCAAACCTTGAATTCACCTGATCTTTTAAATGAGGGTAAAATGCGACAGGAAGAAGTGATGAAATATTAAGTTAATGCATAAACAGAGGATGGGCGGGCAAAAAAGGTCAGAAACCTCCCCAACCTGACATAAAGAGACAGTACACAAGAGCAATTTGGACTATTTAGCATAACCAGTTAGCTTAGTTGCCAACACTTACGCTAAGTTAACCTGCTAGTTTATGTGATGTCCGTCAACCCTTAAGACAGCATGCATGGTGCAGGAAAAAAAATAGCGAATAAATTTATTTTAAATCAACGGATTTGCTTCTGCGTTCAAACGAGCCGCTTCTCATGTTTACATGTCAAAACACAACTTCGCCATTTTCTTCTGTTGCGCGAGACGTTTTTTTAACAAAACTTTATTAATAGGACAGAGTTGAATGACAACTGTGTATGTGACATGGATTAGACCGACAACAGTTTTCTCCAATCAAATACAAAATGATTTAATTTCAATTCCTTTCATCATAATTTGTTTTGATCACGAAGCAGCTTGCATAATAACCTCACCATATATATATCTATATCTATATATATCTATATCTATATATATCTATATCTATATCTATATCTATATCTATGTATATCTATATCTATATCTATATCTATATCTATATCTATATCTATATCTATATCTATATATATATATATATATATATATATATATATATATATATACACACACACACATATATATACACATATATATATACATATATATATATATATATATATGTATGTATAGATAGATAGATAGATAGATAGATAGATAGATAGATAGATAGATAGATAGATAGATAGATAGATAGATAGATAGATAGATAGATAGATAGATATAATCTCACATCTCATACTGGCCTCTCTAACCATATCCCACCATCCCCTGTGGTGCTCACCCCTGCTCAAACTGTCTGACACTTTAACTCGATAGCCAGGAATCATCTAATCTTTAATTAAGATTAATCCTGCTCTCCAGGAAAGCTTAAGAGAGTTTCATCTGTTGCAACATTGAGCAGCAGGAGCCATTTGAGCAAAGTTCTGACTCACATTGTATCGCATTATGACTCATCAATATATTTATGACAACACATGGGAATGTCAGATTCAATTGCACAATATTATCAATTTTCACACTACAAAAGATTTTAGTGGTTCAGAGCAGGGCAAATGTTGCTTTCAGCGTGCAACGCACAGGCGACAGACCCCCGAGTAAGTTCTGCCTCCCTGTAACAATCAGAATTCATTTGAGACTAAGACTTTGTGGAATCAAGATGGTGTGTTCAGTGATTCAACATATCAAGGATTAAGTCTCTGGGATGTTCAGATGATTTTACACAAACACACGTGAGTGCACAGTTAACACCTGTACCCACCTAGGCTGCAGGAGTTCAGCATGTCCTGGTTGAGAATAAATTCACCTGCTTGGTAATCCAGTAAGTCCAAGCTGTTGTCTGCTGCTGATGACGCACGGGTCGCCTGTTGGTCGCCTATAAGTTTTTAAAGGTGAGTTACTGAGTTTCACCAAGATCAACCAGAACATGTGACAAACTGTGCAAAGGTGAATCTGCGGATGACAGCATAGTGTTTGTCTTTCCAGTGGGATCACACCCTCAGTCAGGTACGACTGCCAGAGAACTCAAGTCACCTTAACCCTTGGGCCGCACTCCCTGCAGGGTTCGGAGCAGAACAAGGTCACAGTAGCTCCCTCCACTTAGGTAACGCATAATCAGTGAAAAGTGGTTGTCAGTGCTCAGCATCGCCCGCTCCGACCAGTGCCATCTACTTAACCTCATCTCTAAAGCCGCAGTTACCTAATGATAGCGCCCGTGTAAAGCCATGGGTCTCGCTAATTTAGAAGGTGCCTCTGATGTTCAAAGCTTGTCTTTATTTGAACTGTGGCAGACCAGTTCTGTGTGTGTGAGTGTGTGTGTGTGTGTGTATGGTGGGGATTGCTGTTTGCTGGACAGCCAGTAAGATCAGTGTTATGCAAACCTATTAGTGGGCCGTTGCAGAGCATGCCTCTTAGTGCTCAGTGCAGTGATTCTCCCAAAGGTCAAACTTTGATGAGCTCTCACTTTTGAAAAGAGTGAAATTGTTGCTAGCATTATGGTTGCTTAGCTGCTACCACGGCACTGAATTATTCACCTTACAAAGATGAGCTACAGAAAAATCATTATATCATTTTATTAATTACATATCAAGTTATTGGTTATATACAATAGCTTCTGTCTGAGCAAAAGTCTCCACAATAGTAATTAAATTGGATATTAGCTCATCACTGTTAGGGTTATGCAATCAGAAATATAAATTTATTAAGTTTAAATGTAGGGACAAATAGGGATATATAGGGATAAAATGTTTTCAACACATGTATGCTTGTATTTAGGAATGCAGAGGATCTATTAGCATGGTCAAGATTTTGCTGAGTCAACACAAGACAGAGGTTGTCGGTGTACTTTATAAGGCCATTAAGAAAATGCTCTCTGGAACAGCGCCTGAATAAGCCCCTTGTCTTTGACTTTCACTAATCATCTTAAGCAAACGCATGGCTTCCAATGTGCTCCGTGGGAACACCTGTCAAGTCACAACAGTCGAATCACGGTTGTTAAAGCCATAATCTGTCGCAATGCAATCAGAGATAAATAAACTTTTTAGATATAGCGATTAAAAGAACTGTCATTTACTGCTGAAAACAAATGCTGAATGCAAAAAAAAAAATAAAATGAAAAAAATTATAATAATCAAATTTTATTCGTGGTAGAAAGTGTGGTTTATTAGTAATTTAGAAAGAGTCAATGCTTGTGCATCAATAAATAAGAAACTTACTGTGTAAAGGACATAGAAAAAAAATGAAAGACTATATGTAGCCTCTTTGATTTAGGATCATTATCGCATACAAGATAAATACAAAAACTTTGGATTTGCATATTTATAAATCACAGTCTGTGTTGCCAGTTTGTTCCACTTCAGAAATATTATAAAATGAGCTATTTTAATATTTTATTACATTTTATAGAACCACGTGGCCTGTCATCTCATCCATTTCCATATTATTATAGTATATCTACGATTTAACGCATTCTAACAAACTTAAGTGTAGAACTTTACATACTAATCGCCCTCCAGGTGCCGGGTTCTTGTTGCCAGGACAACGAGGCTTCCTATTGGCCGGGACCGAACCACATGACCCGCGGGTCTGACGTCACGCCGAGAGACTGCAGAGCTAAGCAGGGTCTGAGCAGCGGTTTAGGCAAGAAGCTTGTGGACTGAGAGCAGACGGAGAGTTCGGCTTCAGCAAACCTGTTGCTCGCCCTGTTGTTGCCTCAAACTTTTCCCGCTCGACCACCCACACGAAGGAATGGACTGTTAGAGAGACTTGACGAGCCGTCCTCTGTCATTTGAAAGCGAGGTAAGTTGTTGCTGCCGTTGTGTCCGCCCCTCCTTCCCCGTCTGTCAGCTTCCTGCTACTTTCTGTTGTTAATCGCCGCTCAGGTGAGGTGAGTTCACGCTTGTACTCCAGCTCACAACTCCTACACTCTTATTTATCTGTTGAATATAGTCACATTTCGTCCATAACTTTGTCCTGGAGCCTTAGGAGAAGCTAGTAATGGATACAGCTTTTCCGAGTTTTTTGTTTGTTTGTTTGTTTGTTTAATCGGATGAGGTTTCTTCTGATGCGAGGACCCGGTGATGCGTTCACTGTCTCTGCAAACACCGATTTTATAGTAGCCTGAGCGATGACGGGAAGTGCATAAAGGAGTTTTGCCCCTACACAAAGCCGAGGGAAGCAGGGTATCTCCTTTCAGCAAATACACATCAGTCAGTCCCTGGATTACTGCAGCAGAGAGGAAGTAGTTTTTGTCCTGACAAGTGAGTGTTTTTATAGCGTTGCAATGTGTCCGCTAATGGGTGAATGGAAGCCTTTGTTCTGCTACAATCTGCATTTTCAAACATACATTTGCGAGCTTCAGGGCACTGACTGATCTCAGGCATCTGTAAACAGTGGACTTTAAGTTAGTTCTGGGGTTTAAATGCAAATCATTGCAATCACCTGTCTGTCTGTTTTTATTTTCCAGAAATGCTCCTTGGTTTGTCACCCATTTAAAATTGTGAAGTTATGTTGTTTTGCTTTGGTCTGTACATATGCTATATGCATTAATTGATTTGAAATAAATGCAGTGTTTTGAAACTCCAGTTCAAGTATGTCACTGCCAGTGACATGGGCTGAAATTGGACAGGAACTGAGACTGGTTTGCACCCGCAGAGGCTTTTCATGTTGTTGCTCTCTTTGAAACTTTTCCACACTTTGATATATTTGGTAAGTGGAATCGGCCGCTTTCCTATCCAACGAGAAGCCAGGCGGTGTGGGTAAAAGGGCGGAGTTCAGATAATAGCCCCCTTGGTGTCACGACAGCATGTCTGCAAAACATTTCCGAATGCCAAATCCTCACAAACGCATGCTAAATTTACACAGATGTTTCTATTTGCGTTAGCTTGAACGACGCCGACATTTGTTTTGGACCAAAATGGCCAAATTGGCTGCATTTCTCGCTGCAGTCTGCTCTTAGGCATTGGTTAAAAACTACTGTGGAGGGAGCAGACTGCGGTGTGATTGAGAATGAGTGAGGATGAGCAGAAACAGAAGGAAAAAAAAGAGTCTGTCTCCCATCACACAAATACTGTGTCTGACAGAAAGTTGCGTTTCACCCGTGCTGTGCAGCAAACATCGGCAGAAGAGGGTGGCAGTTGTTCAGCCATTAGACAGTTTGACATTTCCATCTTTACAGCCTTTGTCTTTTCAACAGGCTGTTCGCAGAGGGGCCTATCTAGAATTGCTGTCCAGAGTAAATAGCAGCCATCAGCGCCGGTGTGCGAGGAGTGGCACTCGTGTTCATCCCTCCCAAAGTCTCATCTGCAGCTCACCCCATCTGACTTTGTGCACGTGTTGTCGTTGGCACTTTTTGTTCGTCTTGTTCTCATTTGTATCCCCATAAGTGGCCTGGCTCTGTCCTGACTGGTGTTTCTTTTTTCCTGTGGCCCCAAAGGTGAGAGATCAGGCAGTGCATTACGATTGTGTTGTTCTTACAGGCACCTCTAAAGGATAGATGAGTTAAAGCAACATTTCAAGGATGAAAAAATGAGTTTTCTTTGAAAAACAAAGGTAGTTTGGGTGTTTATGTGCGATATGCATTTCCTGTCCTGTATCCGAGGAGGTTTGTGTCATTTTAATACTTGTTTAAGTTCTAAACTTTGTCATCAAACCGCTTTTGCTTCTGCTTTGACGTGTGTGGGTAAAAAAGGTTGAAATTGTTATTCCCTTTTCTCACTCACGCCATCCTGGGGTTTGTGTGCTTGCTGAGGACATCGGTTTCCACAGACCGCCACTGAGGGTCGGACCGGTGGAGGATGACACGACGGATAAAGTTACAGTCACGAGGAGCCAATAAACACGCGCCGCTGAACAGCGCCCTTCGTGATGCTTGTAATGTGAGCGTGGGCACTCCCACGGCTACACCGGGCTGCAGTGTCCCGCTACCAGTTTCCACAGAGCAACGTGGATTCTGCAGATTAGTGCGAAATTATAAATGTGTACAGTTGTATTGTTGCTTTCTCGGATCAGGTTAGGGTTGCAGACCTCATGAGGTCTCCTGTTAGCTGGGGGGGGGGGAGGTGCAACCCCACCAGGTTTTGGGTCTAGTTGGTACTGAAGCCCAGCTTGCAGCACAGGCTGGTATTAGAGAGCAGGCTGAGGATTTTGTTTTTTGAACCAGGCGTGATTAGTTCATATATTTGCATAGCAATATTGGTGACAAATGGAGGGACGGGAGGTGGGCTGTTTGCTCTCATGCTGTCATGTTGGTGATCAAAAGCTTAATTATGGATGGAAAAGCTGGGCAGCATTGAAGAACTGCCCGTCGATCCCCTTTTCTCTGCGCTTTTTGAATTTGAAGAGAATGGTGCGCCAGAATACAATGAAACTGATCATTATTTTATTCAGAATATCTCATTCCCGCCCCGGTCAGCTGCCCTCGTCTCAGGGGAAAGGTGCTGCCGTTAATAGCGCACGCGTGCGTGTGTGTGTGTGTGTGTGTGTGTGTGTGTGTGTGAGAGGGAGATTGGGGTCTCTGCTGCTTTGCTCTTGCTGCTCCTGGATTAGGTTAAGATTTACCTGCAGGATATAAATGGATGCGTCTAACTGTTACGTAAGTGCA
Organism: Arothron firmamentum; assembly: GCA_016586285.1. Taxonomy (NCBI): domain Eukaryota; kingdom Metazoa; phylum Chordata; class Actinopteri; order Tetraodontiformes; family Tetraodontidae; genus Arothron; species Arothron firmamentum. The sequence goes on from BJFM01006316.1 coordinate 50,267, forward strand.
TAGCTAGATGTTCCAGAAGGTTCCCACGTGGAGAACCTTGGTTCAGAGAACACAGCTCACACTTATTTGCTTAATTTTTCTGTTACTTTGTGAACACGCCAACTGTGTAATCCATACAGTACATCTCTTAACTTAATTATATGAATTAAACTAGTCATTCTTTTTCTGTTACGAGTCAGAAAATCCCTCCATTTATACCTCCATCCTCCCATTCTTTTTAATAATTATTGCAGAATAACAATTACTTCATTAGCTGAAGGCTTCAAATGCATTACAGAATTGGCTTTGCTTCATTTCCAAAAAACTGATTTTGTTATTTAACACTTGTTGAGCAGTTTCACGTCAAACCTTTTTACCAGAATTGGTGAAAAATCAATAAAGCTTCTTTATTGACCTCAGGTTCTTCTTGGCATGTGTTCAATCCCTTTTTGGGGGAAAAAGACCCAACATTTGTTTGGAAGTAGTCACCGCTTGTGGATAGGCTGCTAATTGCATTAGATGCATTCTCTGTATGTGTGTTTGTGCGCGTGCGCGCACACGTGCACACTTAACTGGTTCTTTGTTATCCTGGAATTAATCCTGTTAATTCCTGAGTTCTAATTCTAGAGCAAGCTGGTGTGAACAGAGCCGTCAGACCATGGGTGTGGTGATAACTGGCATATAGGCAGAATACAAACACCCAAAGGGTCAAGAGGAGTCACATTTTGCTCCCAAACTACCGTCTGGAGTATCTCTGATGTAGAGATTCCAGCTGTGTGTTGAAGGTGTGGGCGAATCGAGGTGGAGAGCCTCTTGTTGCGGGTCTTGGTACGTCCGAAGCAGCAGGGGGTCCTGTGACGGCTAATATGTGCACAGTTTGACATCGGTGGTTCTGTCTCCAACAACACTCAAAAGGCACAAGGGGTTCCACTCACCTGTCCTACCCCGAGCGGATTGCTCGACCACGTGACCCGTCCACTCGGCAAAGCCTCAGTTATGTAACGTGGCATCAAAGATGTGCCAGCAGCAGGTAAGAGTCTTAGCGGTTAAATGCAGGCGGTGATCTCCCAGTCTAAAATAACTTTGTTCTCGTGGGGGTCGGAGCTCTCCTCTCCGTAGTTTCACGGCAGGGTCAGACTCAGAAACGCACGTGTACATTTATTTCGCATGTGCATCGTTTGAAACACTCTTAAAGGGTGTGTGTGTGTGAGGTGAATGAATTCTTCTGAGGGTGCTTTAAATGTCGTGGTCGGGACAAACGCGTGCTAGTATCAGGTTCCAGCGGTTTCCTGCAGCTGGTGGAGTTGTTGGTAGGAAACAACCACCGTCTCAAACAGGCAGAGAAGTTCAAGCTGCTCTCCGTCTCATCAACACAACTTTCTTGAAGCAGTCAAGGAGGCAATAATCTGTGCAAAAATTGTCGCTGAATAGTCAGTTAAATAAAAGATTCCCCATCTTGTGGGTAATGTTATTAAGCTAATGTGTTCTGTCAAATCAGTGTTTCTTGGCCGGAACGTCTTTTTTTGCCCTCTGGCGCATCCAGTGCTACTGTTTTCTTGAGGCTTTCCAGCTCAGCATGACATCTTTTGTGAGTAGAAAGTGCTGAGAATCTTCCCAGTCCCATGGTTTTCCCCTTTTTCTGATCCCTTTTGCCATTGTGTTCCCTCTAATTTAGCATTCAGGCTTCTTGTGATTTTGTTTGTAGCACAAAAGATGGTGACAGCCTAACCTACACTGACTTATTTAATAATTGAAAACTGCTCTTGACATCTATTCCAGGAGGATTGATTTGAAATGGTTGCCTGCATTTAAAGGAAAAGGGGGACAGTTTCAGCTGCAGCGTTGCAGCAGCTATTACGTTCCCTGAGCTAATTAGGATGGGTAATGCTGATCCCTTCCAGCATGTTTCTCTTTAAGAAATAAAGAGAATCTGTGACTGCTGAGTGGAAACACAAGCGAGACATTAACTGCAACTGTAATTGACTCTGGCCTGACCTGACGCTTCTCTCCTTATCTGCCATTATCCTCTGCTAAGCTCTGAATAGCCTCTCTTGTGCTGCGTTGGAAGTGCGTTCTGACGGAGGAAGCATTAAGGATATTACCTAAAGGGTTAGATAAAGAACAGCGCCCCCACCAAGCGTCCAAGCGCTTGCTTTCAACACCAACGCCCGTGGGGAACTTGCCTCCATCGCTCACTCAGATTTGTCGGATATTGAGACCGCTGTTACCTAACGTGCTTTCTGTAGGTTTTATTTCAGCGCTCTCGTCAAGAAATAACGTTGGTTGATGGTGCAGAGGATGTGCAGCGCCGGTGTCGGTATCACCAGCATCACGGTTCCTGCAGGAAATGGAAGACGCCTCTGCAGTGCGCACACATGTCTGCATGCATTGGGGTTTTCAGCAACGGGTGCACCACATTTTAAAAGCAACTGTGGTGGTTTTGTATGTTGAGAACAGGCAGGGGTCTCACTGTGCACCTTTACTGCACAAGACCACAGAATCCACCTCACCTTCCTGTTGTTTAATTTAATTCACTGCATAATGTCAGATGAGGTTGAAGCTGAATAAAGGCCTTTTAACCGGTTGGTCCAGTGGACAGCATGCAGTTTGTAGAGGCTTTTACGTGTTTTCTGCAGCAGGTGTGCATGTTCGCAGCACTGGGATGTTAATAGCTTAAGTGCTCGTAACACTGAGGCATTTGAACAGCTTGATACTCTGTGCTTGGTTTTAGAGGATGTGCAACCCAAGTAGAGCCACCTTCTGTCATTGGCGTTAAAGCTCAGAGATGATGGCAAGAATTTTCACCATAAGGAAAGAAAATCAATGAAAAACCGTAACCATGCGTGACATTGTTGGTTTTAATATGACCTTTATTTTGAAATTCCCACATTTCACCGCTACTTTTAGTTTAATGTCTGAAACAGATCAGTGATACAATTAGAGCAATTCAAAACTGATTCACACTCAACATTGACATTCATTTATTTAGATTGTTTATTAATTCAGACAAATGAAGACTGATTTTGTTTAAAAAAGGCAGGGTTTTAATGACTATTTCCTGTTTCTCTGTCTCATCCTGCCTTTTTTTCCAGTTTAAATCAACAGCGTCAACAGAAGCATCAGCCATGGGCAAACAGAACAGCAAGCTGCGTCCCGACGTCATGCAGGACCTGATGGAGAACACGGACTTCACCGAGCACGAGATCACCGAGTGGTACAAGGGCTTCCTGCGGGACTGCCCCAGCGGCGCTCTGACTCTGGAGGAGTTCAAGAAGATCTACGCCAACTTCTTCCCTTACGGAGACGCCTCCAAGTTCGCCGAGCACGTCTTCCGCACCTTCGACGCCAACGGAGACGGGACCATAGACTTCAGGGAGTTCATCATCGCCCTCAGCGTGACCTCGCGAGGCCGACTGGACCAGAAGCTAAAGTGGGCTTTCAGTATGTACGACCTGGATGGAAACGGGTACATCAGTAAAGCGGAGATGCTGGAGATTGTATCGGTGAGCGCCTGTTTTGGGCTTTATCCTACCTTCCGTCCTTTTTTCCCTGCCCGTCTCATAGGATTGCATACTATAATGGCGCCATCGCCGTGCCCTGACCCTGTGTCTGCCCCCTGCAAGGATGTTCAGCCGTCCACCCCAGCTGTTAGCTCATATATCCATCTGCTTCTGCGCCATCTGACGGCCCGCCGCCGCCAAACCAGCCGCGCTGTAATTTTAGAAACCCGCAGTTCCTGTCCTGCCCTCCCGCGTCTCCAAAAAGGAACTTGGCGGTGGTATTTCTAAAAGGGCGCAGCTCTCTGAGACTTTAGTTTGCCTCCGCAATACTTCCAGCTGCTGCGCAACTCTAGAAAGAGGAGGAATCTGTCAGCTGCTAAGTGACTTTTTAACCAATAATCCTCTCCTCTCCCGCGTTAAACATGAGGGCTTTCATTCATGCTGATCTTTCCACTCCTCTCCTGCCAGAGTCACTGATGTAGATGCAGACGCTGACCTCTGACCTTCATGTTCCGCGTCCTCTTTTTGAAATGATGACCCCCGTCTCTGCTGTGTTCAGGCTATCTACAAGATGGTCTCCGCGGTGATGAAGATGCCCGAGGATGAGTCCACACCAGAGAAGCGCACAGACAAGATCTTCAGGCAGATGGACACCAATCGTGACGGTAAACCTTCCAGTTGTTCTCATGCAGGCTGAAGGGAAGAGTTCTCCAAGCTGAATGGCTGAGAGCAGCCACCCAGCTGTTGCTATTCTGGTCCTGCAGTATGTGTTCTCACCACTAGGTGCTGCCAAACGTCACGTCCTGGACCGAAACACCAGCATTGTTACACCAAAGCCAAACTTTCACTAAAACATCTGTGTTCCTGTTTAATTCACTCAGATTTGGTGGCAAAAAAATTAAATAAATTAAAAAAAACTTGAAAATGTGTTTGTGTCTCGCAGGTAAACTGTCCCTTGAGGAATTCGTCGAAGGAGCCAAGAACGACCCCTCCATCGTCCGACTGCTTCAGTGCGATCCCAGCAGTGCTGGCCAGTAGGAAATGGGACCCCTGACATTTCCCATCACAGGCCGACTAGTTTTAACAAATTTAACAGAACAAGAAAAAAATCCGACCCACCTGAGAACGTCGGCGTTCGATCGCTGGGGCTGTAGAGGCAAATGCTCGACATAGCTAACATGCAAACAGACCTACTTTAAATACCAAAGCGTGACATGTTCATCCTCTATTAGACACTTTACCACACACGCCACACACAGCTCATCTCCATCAGGCAGTACGTACATCAAAGGATCGACAACCAATCAAAGACTTTTTAACCGCCAGGATAATCCAACAAAACGTGAGCCGAAATCCAAGTTTGCTGTTTTTCCTTCTTTTATTGTATTATTCCGAAAGGGAAGCGTGCTCATTTTGTTGAGTTGAATGAGGAACAGGTCTTTGACAAGTATTATAATTAAGTAACTTGACGTGTTACACTGGAAGAGAAGAAGACGGGGATCACAGCTCAGGAGATCTGGGGCGTTTGTTTCAAACATTTTAATATTTTTATGTATATTTCAGAGGTTTGTTACTTTAGACAAACTGGCTCAGATTTCTAAATGAAGGGGAATGTTCTGTTTTAAAAACGACTTTATTGTCAGGTTCCAGCGAGGACTTGATGGAAGTTGAGCTATTTCCTTTTAAACAAATGTTCAAGTTTATCAGCAAAAAAACGTAGATGTTTTATGAATATGTATAAATATATAGAATGGACTTTAATTTTGTTTTACTCTGATAACTGCAGTGATTTGCTGCGTTGATGAAAAATGACAAAGTGTATGTTTAAGTTATTGGATTGTGAACAATGGTGACATGTTATTTTCTTTTACTTGACAAATATGAAAGGACATTGTACAGTATACTCACTCGTATTTATGATGGAGGGGTGAAAAGAAGGAGAGGACCACACATTGGCTGCGTTTCCACGGCTACAGGGAGAGACAAGCTGTAGACTTCGTTTCACCACTGACATTTCACACAAAGTTGGGGAATTCGCATAGCACCCATCAGTGAATTTAAGGTTTTCTTTCATCTGTGTAATTTAGTTAAAAAAATTTTTTTTAACATAATCTGGTTTAAAAGGCTGTTTTTAATTAAAGAAACAGTGTATTTATGCAAAGCAGTGAGTAAAAGCGACATGCACAACAGCCCGGCTTGTTTTGGGAGGATTTCCACGAGGATTCGGACATCTTCAGCTGCATGTGAACGACGGCTTCATGGAGACAATCAGTGAATATCTTCCTCGCCGTCGACGGTCTGAAACTCCATCCTCAGACGATCCCTAACTTCAGTAGCATCTTGTGGTCAAGTGCCAAATATAAGTGAATCAAAAGGAAAAAAGAAAAAAAAAAACCCCGCAGTATTGTATCCATTTATACTGTACTGTTACCTGACGAACAAAAAAAGACTTTGTCACTGTATGATTTTGTATTCTAAACTTTCATTATATGTTACGTGTAGGATGGCCATTTTGTTGTTTAAATAAAGACAAAATAGGACAGTTGGATGATTATCCTTATTTTTAATCTTACATTTTTAAATTTTCTTACCATGTCATTAGGACCATTGCGGCTAATAAGTCAGATTAGCCTTGCTGAGCCCAGTGTCAACTTGAGTAATATTAACAGACACAAAGGGCCAAAAAAACACTCAATCACGCCTGTGGAATCCAAAACACGACGTATCGACTGGCATCTTTATTGAACATTTCAGAATGATCAAATACATCAAAAACTACAAAAACAAGTGCCACTTGTCACCTCTCATGGTCACCGAGTCCTCAAAATCTCAAGTAATGCCCTAAAAATAAGCACAAGTTTCCATTTTGATAGCTCAAAAATAGATAAGCCGTTAAAAAAAAAAGCCCTTTCGTTCTCTTAACGGGGATGACCGTGAAATGAAGTCACTAAAATACAAAGAACTTGAAATCATTGGATGAAATGTTAAAGAAATGTAAAAGAAATATTAATAAATAACACTAACAATAATGGAAAACATCAGACATGCAAAAAAAACCAGCTAAGTTTCTTTACAAACTAATTCAAGCTGTGGCTACAACGCTTCAGGCAATTTCCAAGTCTACTCCTGATTTGGCAAAAACACACGACTGTACAGGAAGAATAAAAGTACAAATCTGTTATGTACAATTAAAACTGCGGAGGATGCGGAGCATCGTGTCACCTCGTGCCTACGCGAGGCCTGACGCAAATGTAACCGTTGCTGTAATGTCCTTTTAACCGGCGTCGTCTCTCCTGCGCAGGAAATACGACTTCATGGTGTACCAGCATCGCGGCAGGGTTCGGGTGTGTCCACGGCGACCCGTCGGCGCGACGACAGCCTGTCTCCAATACTGTCAGTCAGCTTATTAGCCAATCAATAGCAAACCCTGTAGATGATGGCCAAGCAGCAATCACAGCTTTACTGTCCCGCCTCCACGCGCGGCCCTCCGGCTCGGCCGGCCGCCTCTCAGATCTCCGTCAGCGTGATCTTCAGCGCGTCGGCGTAACTGTCGATGTCGAGGATGAAGGTGTCTTCGTTGGAGTAGTGCTCGACGATGTTGTCGTCCATGTTCACCAGGATCCTGAGTCACGAGATTTTCGCGATTATGGCGCAGAACGCACCGCACCTCGTTCAAAGTAGTAATTTTGTAACATGCATCCTCACGCACCCTTTTTTACTCTTCTTGTAGACTTTGGCGATCCTCTCCGTCGGCACGCCGTATTTCTCGGATATCTAGAAAAGACAGGTGACAGCGGTTGAAGGGGCTCGTCCAGCGGGGGACTCTTACTGCGCAGCACTCACAGCATCCATCAGGCCTCTGAGGGTCGGAGACTTCAGCATCAGCGCGTCAAACACTTCATCCGTCTCTTTTCTCACATACAGCAGCACTGCAGCCGGGGGGTCAAAGGTCAGACCTGAGCGGGCGCACACGCTCATCGCTTCATGTAGCACACACCTCTTTTCTGCGTCTCCTCTTTGAGCTGTTTGTGAGGCGATGGACACAGGTCTTCGTCGGAGGGCCTGAACATCCTCTTCACCAGCACGCCCCTGAAATCGCCCCGCGTCACGCGCACGTCAGCGTTTGCATTTTGTGGCCTAGCCGGCCTGATTTTCGCCCAGCGCGCATCTGTACGAGCTGCTGGAAAGGGAACCGCTCACACACTCACCCTTCTCGCTCGATCTCCTCTGTGTTGAAGGCAAACACCTGGAATCAAAGAATCGGTTTCAGGCAGCAGTGAAAGCTGGGAAATAATCATTCATTAATGAACCAAGTAATTCTCCACCTCAGATACTCAAAAGTAAAGGCAAAAAAGTCAAGTATTTGTGTGGGGGTTAAATCAAAGCAGGGAAGTGCAGAATGGCGAGGTTCTCTTGGGAGTGTGTGTGATCCACCTGTCCGGCCCGCTGCAGGTTCCCAAAGTGAACGTCGGGGATGAAGAGCACCGGCTGAGCCTCCAGGTTGGTCATGGTCTTAAAGAAGGTGGTGTCCGACTTCTTGGGAACGGTGATCACGCCCACGCTGCCGTCCTTCCCTGGCAACAGGGAAAAGAGAAACATGCTCTCCTGAACCAACGGTTCCGGTTCTGGTCCCCACCGCCTCACACTTCAAGACCGCGATCTTCCCAGAAAAGACCTCAAACCTTTGGACTTCTTGCGGAGCAGTTTTCTTTCCTCGTCTCGTATTTTCCTCTCTGCTCCCTGATAGAACACACACACACACACAGACACACACACACACACAAATATAATATAAAACGTGGTTTTAAGGTGATTACTTGAGGTGGTTAGGGTCAGGAGCTAGGTAATCTATTATAGAGAGGAATGGGAGTGTGTGTGTGTGTGGTTGTACTACACACTGAGTATCAAAATCCTCATTCTACTAATAAAGTGAGGACATTTTGGCTGGTCCTCACAACTCAAAGGCCTGTTGGTGTTAAGACTGGGCCTTAAGGTTGAGGTTGGAAGTGGGTTCAGGCTAGGCTTAGTTGGGATGGCTGTGGTTCGGGTAAGTACAAGAACGTGCGTGTGTGTGTGTGTGTGCGCGCGCGCGTGCGAGTTGAGGTTTTTTCAGAGGCTCAGTATTCGTGTCAGACCAGTAGAGGGAGAACTTCTCTCACTCTAAACGTCCTCACATGCTTCCTGCCACCCATTCAGATCAGTCATCAATCAGTATTTACAGCAAATGTAGTGGTGTGTGTGTGTGTGTGTGTGTGTGTGTGTGTGTGTGTGTGTGCGTGTGACAGCGAGGGTGTTCCTCACCTTGTCACAGAAGACCTTGATCTGCGAGTAGGCTCGGTGCAGCGGCTTGTTGCTGCGGTTGTTGTAGCTGTACGTGTCGATCTGGATCATCAGAGGAAGACCTTTCACCCCCTTCTGAGAGGAGAAGTCTGTGCTCAGACAGTTGACCGTGATGAAGATCTGACGAGGACATGGACCGGGAGAAAAAAACCCATGTGATCTCACGCATTTCTGGCAGATTTAGGTCCAATGTGGTGGAGTCTATTCAATCCAGACTTCAGAGTACAGAGAAGGCTGAGTCACAGCACTGACAAGGATCCTGAGTTACGCATCATCCCTCTCCTCTTCCTCACCTACAGGTAGAAATAAAACATTCCTTCCTGTACAACAGATGCACTGTGGGAAGATCTAGTCAGGCAAAAGCAGATTCTGGACCCAAACCAGCAGGAGACTGGACTCCTCCTAAACATCAACTGACAGTCATGTGACTGGGACAGGCTATCACCTGTATGCAAAAGTAACTTCAAAAAGCTTCTTTTTGTGACAGCAAAGGTACAAACAAAACAAGGAAAATAAAGGGCAAATTTGTGTTATTGAGCAGTAAAACCATCATGTTTGCTTTTGAATAAATACTACCGGTAACACATTTACCCTAAAGGCCGCCTCTCCAGGCTATATCAACTCAACGGGTAAACGCGTCCAACAATTCCATGACAGTGCACCTGTTCCTGCTCTATTCTGACTCTTCAACAAATTAAACGAAAGCGAGAGAGTCAATATTAGCCCGGAGACGTGTGCTTGGATGTCCTCCAACAATGTCTTTGTCCCTGGCCGGCTTTTACAATGCATTCTTGTAGTAATGAGGGCAAAACAAACAACAGAGGGTGGGGACGGGGATTGTGTGTGTGTGTGTGTGGGGGGGG